>SNQJ01S0078792.1:4943-21089 GCA_010110895.2 Picea sitchensis
AATTTTTTAGCCATTTTTGTATAGTTTTTGGCCCTTTTGTTGTGCTGTGGATTTAATCCTTGTGCCATGAATGCCTGTTTTTCTGTGCTGATGATGCGGAGTTCTTGTCGTCCTGTGCGGACGAAATTTCAGTGATAACAATATGGACGCTACATCTCATTAATGGCACCAGATACACAAAGATACAGTGAATGAATCATTCGTACGTCAATATAGAGGCTATGGAAAGGGAATCTTGTTAGCACAACATGATGTAGCTGTCAAGGCAGATCTTGATTTCTTTATTGGTGAAGAGGCTTTGTCGAAAGTCAACATCATTATTTTTATTTTTGTAAACAGTTTTGTTTTGTTTTTTGTTTTTTTTATATCTATACATATTTTAAAAAAAAAAAAATATTCCTATGTTAAAGCACAAAGATATAAAAAGCTAAATTTTAATTTTAATAATATTTTATTTTTTATTTTTTTATTCCTATATAAAAAAAAAATCATGATTTAACTTAAATCATTGTATTATTCTTAAATTTTAAAGGAAGACAAATTCAAATAAAATTAAAGAAAATAGATTTCTTAGAAAATGGAGACAACAAATAAAATGATGAAAGCAATTTTACATCATCATTCTTCTCGGCAACGTTAGAGACATCCTAATTTCTGATCCTCGAGATCACACGAAACGTGGAGGAGATCATACTTATTGAAACTAACCTACCTACTCTACTCTACTCTAATTGGAATTTAGAAAGGAGTTACGTGTAATCAAACTTCCAGTGTAGCCATAAGAACAACAGTAATAAGAATATGTTCACTGTGAATTTCACAAATGACAATCGAATATATATATAAACGTGCGAAATTAAGTGTTGAAACTGTAAATTAACAAAATAAAAAGAAAAATTAAATGGATCTAACCTGGTACCTACTTGAAAACAATGTTCGATGCAACTATCATAAGCATGGTCTACTTCTTCATTTTGATCAAACTCACCCGAAATCACTTCTTCATCCTCCTCGATTTCCTGCTTGCATGCTTGTTCATTATCGACTGTATAGAACTCTCTAGATGTTAATTTTTCCTTCGCTTCTAGAGGAGTGGTTGAATCTTTAATTGTGGTCAGGATCTCCTTTTCTTGAGAAGAGGAGATCCCAGATTTTGCAAGGATCTCAGTGAGTAATTCCAAACTTATACTCATTGTAAAATCATCTTAATGCAAATCAAATCCAAATACTAGAAAATAAAATGAAAATGAGTACATGACAAGTGCAAAATCAGTACGAAACAAACTAGTACGAAACAAGTGGAAAATAAAACTAAACAAGTGCAAAATCAAAACAAAACTAAAGATAAACATGTACGAAATCAAAAGTGAACTAAGAAAACAAAAAATAATTCACAATCCAAACTTTACACTACGAAAATGAAAAATTCAAAAGCACACTTGCATAAAAATGAAATTCGCATGAAAAGAAATAAAACTAAGGAAACACTTGCAAAAAGAAAATGCACACAACTGAAAATAAAATCTAAATCTAACCCTTTTAACACCTCCCCAGCAACGACGCCAAAATTTTGAGCAAATTATATGATAGTAATCACGACATAAATTATCAATCCGGAGTCATAATATTATGAGATGTATGCAAAGTATATGCAAGGTAAGAGGATTTCTAATCTATGTTAATGATTGAAAATAAACATGTTAAACTACTGTCATTGAATCTAAATCTAAGAAAGCACAAAATATGCACCTAATCTATGAAAGGAAACTATCCTAATGTTACATAAACTTGAGACTAAAACTGAATCTACGAAATCAAATGAGACATAATCTAACTATGAAAGAAAAAACTTAATCTAAATACAAAAGCCTGAAATCTAGAATTAATCTATGAAAACATGAAAGTGCGTAAATTAGATCTAATGAAAGCATTTTAAAAACATCTACAAAAACACACGACAAAAAGGTAAACGACAAACCACTATGAGAAAGTAAAATCTTGCATTAAAACAATCCAATACATGACAAATAATGAAAATCACTATCTCAAAACTACAAGACTATGAATCAAAGCTCAATCACTCTATTCTTCTATTCTCTATTCTAGAGAGAGGCCTCCTCCCAAATGAGGAGAGAACCTGCTTATTTATACATGAATAAAGATAACAAACTCATAATTACAGATCCACTTTTCTCTTAACCTATCCCTTCAAATCCTCCACAAATATCTTAGATAAGATATTCTATCCATGATCTTCTCCTTGAAGTTAGCTTGAATTATTATCTCCAAATCAAAGCTTGAAGATGAAATTCGAATTTGAAGCTAGGCAGTGATTTTTGACTTTGTGAAAATCTTCAAATATGCCTGTAGTCATCACAAAACTCATCCAACTTTGAGATATAATGAAAATATGTTAATTTTCTAGTATTTAATCACAAATTCTCTTAAAAATACATGAAAATAAATAATTTGGAAAATGGAGATATAAACCCATATGTATTATGAAAGTGGTTGAGATTAATGGTTTTATGGAAGGATAAGATAAGAATGAGGTGATAAATGGTGTATGATCAAGGAATAAAATATGTATTTATGCGGTCCAACAATTCCTACTTCAGAAAATTTGCTCCTCTCTTGTCCGACATTCCTTTTACCTAAAACTTTGAAATGGGTTTTGAAGAGGAATCACCGATACCGACAGGAGACACCCTCTTCTCTCAAAACCCCATGCTGGAGATTATAGAAAAAAATATGGGAAGGCACGAAATTAACAAGGGAAAGGAAAAGAGTGATTGTTGTTCACAAATTTGGACCCTCTATTTTTATGGATCTAAATCGCAAGAAGGGTCAGGAGCAGGGTGCATCCTCATCGATCCTAAAGGTAAATGTCATTTCTTGTCTTGTAGGCTAGAGTTCAAATGTACCAACAACACTTTTGAATATGAATCTCTAGTGCAATGATTAAAGAAAGCCATCGATTTGAATGTCAAAGAATTGAAAGTTTTCGGAGAATATGAAATTATTGTTAGAAAAGTAAGAAATATTATACATTGCAATTATCCTCACCTAAAAAACTATCAGCGTGAGGTACATAGGTTAATATAGCACTTTGAAGCCTTCAATATTACAACGATCCCCAAAGCTAAGAATATGCTTGCTGACTCCTTGGCCACAACTGCTTCCAGGATATCACCTTTGGAGGATTATAAAGCCTCCTGATTCACTGTGGAGCTTCTCTACAATACGTCGATACCTAATAACATTTCCAATTGGAAAGTCTTTGAAGGAGATGAGAAAATCATAAACTTCTTGACCAACCAAGACAATTTCAAAGATCTCGCTATTGACGATGAATAATTCCAAGAGAAATCAACAGAGACCAATCCTCGGAAAGGACAACCTATGGATAAATCAAAGGCTCACACAATCCCAAAAGGGATAACTAATCTAGAAAACTTGTTTGATCTTAAAGAGATATTTAAGGGATCTAGAAATGCAAAGACCGCTAGATCTTGTCCCCTACATGAAACTATAAATATTGGGACCCTGGATAATCCAAAGAATGTGAATCTCGACAAGACTATATCTAAGGAAGAAAGGAAAGATTATGTCAATTTTTTTTTAAAATACTAGGATGTATTTGCATGGTCCTATAGGGATATGAAAACATATGATACCTGCATCATTCAACACACTATCCCGTTAAAACATGAAGTAAAAAAATTCCAACAGAAGCTCTGAAAGTATCATCCATCCCTGGAACCTCTCATGTGTCTGGAGTTAAAGAAACATTTAGATGCCAAAATCATTTTCTAGGTTAGGCATTCCGCTTGGGTAGAAAATCTTGTCCCAGTAAGGAAAAATTCGGGTGAAATCCACTTATGTGTAGATTTTAGGAACCTTAACAAAGCTTCAGAAAAGGAGAACTACCAAGTCTTGTCGATGGAATAGTTATTGCAGACCGTATCTGGCTCGAAGATTTTTTCTCTGCTAGGCGGTGTCTTAGGTTACAACCAGGTTTTAGTTTCAGATGAAGACCATTTAAAAACCACCTTTCGAACCAAATGGGGAACTTTCGAGTATAAATGCATGCATTTTGGGTTAATTAACGCAGGAGAGACCTTCCAAAGGGCCATGAACGTAGATTTCTAGGGTCTAATCAATAAATGTGTGGTAGTGTACCTAGATGATGTGACAGTGTATTCAAAGAATAGAGAAGAGCACATCCAACACTTAACTCAGATTTTCGAAAGGTGTAGGAAATACGGTATATCCTTGAACCCTAAGAAAAATATCTTCGGTTTCGAGGAAGGTAATTTGTTAGGTCACATTATATCTCAAAAAGTCATTTGCATAGACCTAGAAAGGATTAAGGCCATAGCTCAACTTCCCTTGCCCCATAACAAGAAAGCTATGCTGTCCTTTTTTGGGCAAATCAATTTTGTGAGGAAGTTCATTCCCAATTTCACAAAAATCATCAAACCTTTACAAAATATGATTCACAAGGATGCTGAATTTAATTAGGATGATGAGAAAAAATATGCCTTCAACAATATCAGAGTTTCTATATCCCAGGCCCCGATGTTGCGAAGTCCCGATTTCAATATCGACTTCTCCCTTTATAATTTCTCCTCTGACCAATCGTTACAGTTCTGAATCAGAAGGATGACAACAACAATGAGGCCCTAGCTTCGTTCATGAGCACTAATCTTCAGGGAGATAATCTCAACTACCTTGCTATAGATAAATAGGCCTATGCGGTATATAAGGCAGTAAAACATTTTAGGTCTTACATCCTCAAGAATCACACTAAAGTGATTTTTCCATACCCTGTAGTCTAATCCTTTTTTACCCAACAAGAAATGGGGGAAAGAAGAGGCAACTAGATGGCGGTAGTCCAGGAATTTGACCTAGATATAAAACCTGCCAAATTAGTAAGAGGTCAAGGGTTATGCAAGCTTGCAGCCGAAGCCCAAGACCAAGTGAATGAAGATTCCAGATGGGATAACAAAATGGAACTATGGTGTGGTGAAGTATCATACATCTCCCCAGGACAAGAGTCTTGGTATAAGGATTTAACTTATCTTTTACGTCACGAGACTTGTCCGAAAAACCTCCACCCTAGGGAAAGGAGAGCCCTTAGGTTAACATCTTCACAATATCGCCTTATAAATTCGATA
Source organism: Picea sitchensis (assembly GCA_010110895.2). Lineage (NCBI taxonomy): Eukaryota > Viridiplantae > Streptophyta > Pinopsida > Pinales > Pinaceae > Picea > Picea sitchensis. The sequence goes on from SNQJ01S0078792.1 coordinate 10,124, forward strand.
CTCTTTCAGATTAATTATGATGGAGTACTATTAAGATGTCTTGAATGTGAAGATGTAGACAAAGTGATGAAGGATCTCCATGATGGCCCCGTTGGGGGACACTTCGCAGGAAACACCACTACTCATAAGATTTTGAGAGATGGCTATTATTGTCCCACCTTGTTCAAGGATGCTCATACTCATGCTAGAAACTGTAAGAATTGTCAAATAAGTGTTGGAAAGGAGGAGAGATAAGTAGTCCCACTCCAACCCGTGACTATCTCTAGGCCTTTTGAGTAATGGGGGTTGGATATCATAGGAGAAATTATACCTAGCTCTTCAAAATGCACAAGTACATTCTTACTGCCATTGACTATTTCATGAAATGGGCAGAGGCCATTCCTATGACTCATGTAAACGATAAGGTAGTGATCCAATTCATAGAACAACAACTGATCACAAGGTTTGGTGTCCCTTCCATTCTGGTCTTTGATAATGCAACTTGTTTTTCTTCCACCCTATTGATATATTTTTCTCTGGAAAAAGGAATCATAATTAATTACTCTGGAAATTATTACTCCCATGGAAATGGTGTGGCAAAATCAACAAATAAGAACATAGTGAGAATATTAAAGAAGACGGTTGCATATAACCAAAGAAATTGGCATAATCTACTCCATAATGGTCTATGGGCCGATAGAGTCACACCCAAAGAAGCTATAGGTAATTCCCCGTACTTTTTGGTCTACGAGAAAGAAGCCATCCTCCCAAATGGGCTCTATCTTCCATCTCTTCAACTAGACCAAGGTTCTAGCGAGGAACCTTCGTCGACCATACAACAAAGAATCAACACTCTGCTCATGCTGGAAGAAGAGAGAGAAAATGGTAGGTCAAAGTTCCTATATCACCAACAAATAGTGAAAAGGTGGTTCGATAATCATAAGACTAAAGAAAATAAATTTGGAGTAGGAGACTTAGTCCTGAAGTGGGACAGGGAAAATAAACCAAAAGGGAAGCATTCTAAGTTTCAGAATTTATGGCTTGGAACTTTTTGGGTGGCTGAGAAGATTGGGGTAGGCACTTATCATTTGTAGAATATGAGGGGGGAACTTGATGCCCTCCCAGTAAATGGCCAAGCTCTAAAACAATACTTCCAATAATAATAATAATAATAATAAATTTTGTGTGTTTCATGTTGAGTATCTTCATGGTTGCAAAATACTTCTTTTGTTGTTTATTTTCTTTATGGTTTTGTTTACTTTTGAAGGTGTTTCTGGCAAGACGATTGTTTTCCTTAAAATCATTCAACATAACGAACTTTGTTTCTAAGTCGTCTCTCACTTATAAACACAAGAAGTACTGAAAAACTTGTGGTTACTTTGAGGAATCCTCTGTCAAACCTGAGAAAATTAAAAAAATTGGAGAAATGCCAGAAGTGTCTACTTTTTGGTTCAGTAAGACCTTAAGGGAATGAAGGAAATCTAGAAAGGATTACATGAACCCAAAAGATAGAGCTAGTGAAGGATGCACCTTAACCATCTCACTTTACAAATAATCAGACATCCTCCTCCCTCACTCACTCAAGGCATCATGCTTAAATAAAATTGATATTATCAAAAGAGTGAACAGTAAGAGAGGGTATTTAGATATCTCCACTGGGGCTATGGATGCTCGCTGGAAATAGAGAAAGGTATGTGATGTCGGGGTGACTCCGCAAGGGCTATGAATGCTCGCTGGCAGCGAAGCGACACCGAAGAAGGTGAGTAGAGGTAATTACATGCTTCATGCCAGTGAATACTTTGCTAAACGTTTGTAAGAAGGGGGCATGATTCGGGGTCAAAGGAAATGAAGGAGGAAAAGGGTTAAATCCCCACAGGCAAACCCATAAGCATCATTCGAAGAACTTCAAATGCAAAGGTTAAGAGGTTCTTATTTAAGGCCAGTTAATATTCTCCATTAGCTTCCATATCGGTCATGCCTCGGGGAAGGAAAAAAGATTCTTCTTTCGCCCGGTGAATCACCATTTGTTGAGAACTCAACACACCCTAAACATTCTATGTTCATTTCTACTTTTTGTGTACCACTTGATATTTTGCACTGTCTAGTTCCACTTAAGTATGAAGTTGCTGCCTATGCTTATCTTTTATGTTTTCATGTTTGAATTGTTTAAAGTATTCTTGAATGTACAAAGAATCATCTTAACCTTAAAAGGGACTTAACAACTAGTTAAGAAATTGACAGTCAAAAGTTTTCCACAAAATGCTCAAGAAATTCGGCATCGGGAACGATTAAAAGTGACGAAAATCACTTGAGAAGATAAATATAGTCGAATGTCGATCTTCAACGGTGTTGGCAGAAGGAGGTTTTTTCATCCCTGTGAATAAAATACAATAAATGTATCACCAAAGACCGATCCGTTCGGTTGTGGCGGAAAAATGAAAGAGTAAGCATCACATGAGTAAAGGAATAATATCGTTAATCGATGACCCCCAAAACGTTTTCAGCATCGGAAAATTACGAAGATGATAACCCACCAAGGATATACACACTTAAACTTTCCACGATCATCGATCCTCGATACCATCGACATCGGAAGTGTTCACCATAAGTATATCTATGGAAATATAGGCAAGGATAGTAGTCGATCCCCGATCTATGCACCGGAGAGATGCAACATAATGAGACGTTTTATCCCTTAGATAGGTTAGGTACGACTCATTTAAAATGTTAGTTAATTCGTAGATCGTGCATTAGTTTCTTTTCCATGTGAAAATAAAAAGGGACCATTTAATCCCACTGATACATTGCATCTCCCTCCATGCCTCCACTGTCAACCAGTTAGAATTTACTTGCAGAGATCCGACAACAGTTTGTTTTGAATTACATTCATTACTCGTATTAACTGATTGATACAACTGATAGGATCTCTCCTGTTATTTTCTCTTAAGTCATTGTGTATGATCCTATTCTATGCAACAAGGAGTTTAGAACACGAAGAAGAGAAATGCTAAAAATATGGAGAAGGCTCCCAAGGGTTAATAAGTATTAAACAACAATCATAGTGAGCATTACAGGTATGTATCATATTATGGTGTTTTTGGAGCTTCATTTCATATGTTTCAACCCAATGCTACTCTGTATGCATGTTTAAAAGACCATTTAAATTGCAGGAACAATGCCTCCGAAGAAACCCACCACCAGGAAATCCCCAAGAGCACCAAAGCTACAAGAACCAAAAATGAGAGAGGGCTCCTCCCTAGAAGTTGAAAGGAAATTAGAATTCGCTCCAAAATTAGTGCCCGTCATTAATATAACCACCAAGAAGGTCTTTGTCCATCCCCCGCCCTTCGGAGACAGTGGCGAAGATTGGGACCAAAACAATATTCCCTTGCTGGGAAGAATTTTTTAAGAAAATCAAGAAGGAAGAACCCCTCGAGTATACCCCACACAACGATCCTGATACAAGAAGACTTGATGATGATGTCCTTCCAAATATCCATAGGGCGTATCTAGACATGGTGGAAAGCCGAACTCTGGTGTTTCCTTGCATTGAGATCCTAAAGTGGCTCATTGACCACAATGATGCACATAATTTTTTTATTAATGAAGATAACGGTGACTGTGTCAGGGTTTTCTTGCCATCAAAGGTTCAAAGTTACTAGAATATCAGGAATCTGGAAGAAAAGATGAGAATCGATTTCATTGTAAGTTTCTATGTTGCACACAACACCAAAAAAATCTTGGCATCGTGGTGGAGGGAAGACAAAAAATTCATGAACCAGACTTTTGGCTGGCATTTTACAACCAATATAAGGGAACCATACATATACCTAATGGTTCTTCTATGTAGGTTGCATGGGGAGAAATATTTCTCCCGATTTTCAGAGGATTGTATGCCTCTAGCTTATACGGTAGCCATTTCAGGCACAGACTTCAATTGGGGTGCCATCATCTCCAAACAGTTGAGCACTTGCATACTACAAGCCCAGATGTTGAAAGAGGGAGAAACCCTCTCCTTCTACATGTCCTCGTATCTGTTGGATTTCATCCGTTTCAGGAACATTTTCTCTAGAATGAACCTAAATTGGCACTCCTCTAAGCTCCTGGTCCATGTATACTTCAACATTCTATGGGAAAATAGGTACAATAAATCCTATTCTCTTATCTGTGACCAGTTTATTGCACACATTTATTTTTTGTTGTTCAAGAAAGAGTGCCCAAGGCTATTGAATGAAGAAAAAAAGGCTATATCGAAAATAGGTCACTGGTATCTATATGAGCATGAAACCTACATCAGTGTTTTTAGCACCACAGGCGCACCCCATTTGTTACCTATATATGTCCCTGATCAACTAATGTTAGGTGAAATTTTCTATCAGACCATTCTGCAAGGTTATAATTCTACTTTAGTAAAGGACAAGAAGTGGGCCTTCATACCTTATGGGTTTCATATTGGCTTCTACATGGTCAAAGACACTACACATGATAAGAAATAAGGGATAAGTCAATTGGAATTCCAATTCCAAACTGGTCATTTTCGCAAACGATCCCAAAGGTTTGGTCCTAAAACATGCATCACGGGTATCATCATGTTGGATTTATGCCCATGACCAGTTTGAAGATGAAATTTTCACCGAAAATGCTCAATACTGGAATGAGGTGGTGGAAAGGATGGTTGATCCTGGAATAACTTGGTTCAAGGCCATGAGTTGGGAAGAGAAAGAGACATCCTTGGAGAAATAAATTCTCAAGACCCAACAAGGGACAATAGAATAATTTTATCAGGAATCTCCAGTACAAATTAGGGATTCCCTGGAGGTTCAAGTTGAATAGAGGATGGGGGGAATTCTATGGAAGAAGGCCCAGTTGCTAATGAAGCGGATGCAGGATAACCTGGACCTCATCATAACACCTAGGCTTCCAACTGATATTCGAGAAGGAGGCCCAATGGAGCTAGGAGACCCCGATTTCACAAACCTTGGTAACATCAACAGGTCAGATGGATCATAATCCACTACATCACTGGAAAGACCGCTGGTAGGTGGGATGACTCAACCAGAGATAGATATAGTGGCGATGAGAGCCCAGATTCATCTCACGATACCCCTCTGCGTGTCCAAGAGGAAAAGGGTTATGAGAAGATTTCTTCACCGGCGCTTGAAGTACTAAAAAAAGAGGTTCTGCAAAAGGAAACATAAGTCAAAAGTGGCCTCAAAACAAAGGGACCCAATACATCAAAGACCGAAGCATATCTGAAGGACAAGCCCGAATCGGAGGAGCCAAAGAAATAATCCCCACAAAAGGAAATCAACGGTTCTGTTCCCAATGAGAAATTAAGTGATGAGTATGTACTCAAAATATTTATTCTACCCCATAATCAAATCCCCAATGAGAGACAAGTAGAGGCTGGGCCTACAAGGAAAAACAAGGAAGTTCAAGACCCCAATCTTGAATGTGTATACACCACCGGCATCCTGGGAAACATGCTCACATGGGGTGATCGACAGATAACATATTCGGTAGATGAGGTAGAAGATATCTATGCCATCTCCTACAATCAAAATATAAAATCCATCGTGCAAAGGATGGAAAAGAAAAGAAGGATCACGTTGGATCACTCCATCTTGGTTACTACAGAGGAGAACTTGATCAACATTGCAGATGCCCGGACTTCTGAACTTCTCAGCATGGGAAAGGCACTCTCAGATGCCACCCTAGATAAATCCAAGAGAGACAAAAAGGAACTAGCCACTTCACTAAAGGAGCTCAAACACTTGCGTCATCTGGAAAAATACTATAAAGGCACCACACAGACTACCATGTACTTGAAAGGTGAGTTCGAAGAAGTTTACAACGAATTCAAGAAATAACGACACCTGCTAACTGTGAAAATAGCTGAGTTCCAGGAGACTCTCATGGCACTAGCGACATGCAAGGATATGGAGCAATGGTATGAATTGGCACAACAAGTGGTAGAAAGACTAGACTACATTGAGGCAGTCCAGTAGGGTCGAGACAAGGAAGAACATGGAATTCAGACAGTTGGAAAAAGTAGTCTTAATCATATGAAGATGTCATCCGAGTACTAGGCTAAGATGTCTCAGGACCCACATCAAGAAATCCAAGAGAATTGGATCAGATGCAAGAAGCACTAGGAGAAAATTAATAAAGTAATGAAATATATCAGACTCCCCGAGTTCAGTAACCCTGACAAATTTGTCGACATGAGCGACATAGTGGAGTCACATGCCAAACAAGATTTTCTATGGACTGAAGAACTAATAAATATGACTGATGCAAGACTAGGGCAAGTGAAACAATTTATAGGACATCCAATCAGAGCCCAAACCATGCTACAACAATTGGACTCTAGTATAGTAAAGTACCAGGCGCATGCAGTGGACATCAGGGGAATATATGTGGCTCCGATGGAAAAACACAGATTTCCATGGGCCCAAACTTGTGAAGAACTATTTATGATTTGGTACGAATACGAGACAACTCACCCTTTTCAAGAGATATCTCTGGTTGACTATTAAAGAAACTATTAGAAGATGAAGCCACGTGGAAATTTTTGTTTTTCTTAAACTACACTTAGTCGTTAATATCAGTTAAACTTTATATTATAAATAAATACATCGACCAATTAGTGAGGGGTCAATAGTTGTTGTAAGTACTCTTTCTTTCTAGCCGTTAAGAATTATTTTGAAGCTGCTATGAATTGAGAAGTCCTTCTGGACTAAAGACAAACTATTTTCATCAAATGCATGTGATTAGACTTGGAGAAAAACTACTTCCTATCCTATTTCATGAATGATGCAGTACTGAGTAAGAGAAATTAATTATGTTTTCAAGTTATCTGGTGCAATGTTTTAATGTTCTTGGGTTTAATGATGAAAATGAATTGTTGTGTTATTATGTGATGAATGGTTGTCGTAGATGAATTATTTTTCTTGACATTATCTTATTACATATGTGGTTTCTTTTCTGATAACTAGTTTCTCAGACAGTAATTGGATGCTCACATTGTTGATTTATTAGTACTAGACCTGTGGTATAGAATCATTGTCTACATGTTTGAGCAGCGGGTTATCTCAAGATTAGGCTCTTCCCCAGTAGTTAAAACTTAATCATGTTTGTTGTCAAGTTGGTTTATACTGGCTTGCATCTCTCATACCAATCCTACCCAAGAGAAAATACAGAAGAGAATAGTCTTAACTGAAGGAAGATCCTTCACAATAAAACACAAATCCCATCGATAATTTGGCTGGATCACAAGATCTGGAGAACCATTCCATCTTCAAACGTTGCAGAGTATAATTGGGCCTCGATGGCAGGTTTGGTTCCTACTGTTGAATAAAGGGATTTAAGACCCATCAACAAGATGCAAATGTGATTAGTAAGACACAATTAAACCCCCTTCAATGTATTTTCACGAGACCAGAGAAGGTAAGATCGGTAGTTTTTTCACATTTTATAGATTTTGAAAAAACATAAAAGAAGACTCCACTGGGGTACCTTTTTCGAAGGTAGTCTATTTGGTTCAAAAAAGGGATAAAATAGCATCGAAAAGACATCTCTTCAAAACCATTTTAACAAGTGTGACACAGACAAGATCACTCGACAATCGTTTCAATTTTAAGGAGTCTAAAAAGAGATAAACTATGGACTCACAACCTTTTTCTATATTTAGTCTCCTTAGCCCAAAAAAGTATAAAATTTATTGAGGAGAACTCTCCCAACGAGACGAATCTCCCAAGGTGTACATTTTTACTCCTTAATCTAGAGGCCAGAAAAAGGGGTAAACTCATGCCAGTAGATGTTCCTCTGTACCAATTTAATGAGTGTGAAGGAACAAGATAACTCGATGATGTTTTCAATTTTAAGGAGTCTGAAAAACGCTTAAATATGGACTCTGTAAGGGATGTTATTTTGGACCAATTTAACGAGTGTGAAGGAACAAGGTCACTCAACGATCTTTTCAATTTTAGGGATTCTGAAAAGAGATTAACTATGGACTCTATGGGGGTTCCTTTTTCGTAAATTTAGTCCCTCGGGCCCAAAAAAGGGTTAAACTTATGCCTGAGAATACTCTTCTAGCGAACTGAAGTTCCTAGAGTATACATTTTTCCATAAAATTGACCATCTGGACCGAAAAAGGGGTAAAATACCATCAGGTAGACGTGCCTTCAAGTTTGAGTTTGGGGAGCATGAAGGGAAACAAGATCACTCGACAATATTTTCTTGTTTAGAGAGTCTGAAAAGGGATTAAAGAAGACTCCATGGGGCTACGAATCATGTATGAAACTGGTTCAGGTAGAGCCCATTTCTAGGCTCATACCAATAGTCTCTTCGATAGTCAACTTGGAAAGTATCCCAAAAGGGAAGAAAACACAAACCATAGTGTAAGTCCTTCCATGTTATAGAAACTATAGTCATGGATTCAAGGATAGCATCATCTAAAGGCAATTCAAAATTTGAGAAATCACTCAAACGAGGGTCGATAGTCCCAACGGGTGAAGTAAACTGACCATAATCCATATGATTATGGAGGCTATGGCAAGGACTGGCATATTCTATCAACGAAGAATCACAAGCATGAAGGATTGAGGATCTACAAAAAATGATATCAGACTCAAAAGGAGATTCAAGATCACTTGGACTAAGAGGGGGAAGCAAGGGATCCCATTTCCCCATTGGATAAACCAATGGATCAATTGTTGAGACAAAGTCTCGAGAAGGAAAACATGATTTCATAGGTTCATGCTCATAAGCAATTGAATATCAAGGATAAGATGCCACATAATTAACCCGTGGCAAGGTAGAGTCTACACGAACACTAGGAACATATAAAGGGGCATCCTGAACTAACGTCAAATTAGGATGGTGATTATCAGATGCCAGCTAGTCAATAGTGACAGTTCTTCCATTGTGAGGGAAATGCATCACCTGAAATAATGTATATACCACAATTTTCATAGCATATACATAATCACGATCGAGAAGCATATTGAAATCCAACGGACCTTGCACCACTATAACATGAAAAAGGACAGTCTTCCCACATAACGAGATAGGCAATTGAGGAAGAACCCCCAAATTTTCACTAGGATGTCTGCCAAAATCCAACAACTCATGCGAAGTAGACACAAGCTCAGGAGATCCCAAGAATTTCCAAACCGAGGAGGATAAAATACTTGCAGAGGCTCCTTCATCCACAATACATCGATAAATGTTTGTTGAATTAACTTCAACCCATATTTGAAAGGGTGCGGAAGAAGGAATATGAGGCTCAACAAGGTCATTCCAATCAAAAGAAACCATCCTAGGGATTGGATGGGGTGTGCTCGAAGTGAGTAGAATTCCACCTTGTTTTGAAAGTACTAAACTGGAAATTCTAAAAACATAGTCGATAGACACATCACTCCCCAAGGGAAGAGTAGTATTAGTCAAATATTGCATCGGCATGACCACTTTAGTAGACTTGACACTCTCCAAGAGAAGAGTGGGATCATCCTAACACTGCATCGGCATGACCACTTTCTCAACCACTTGTTGAATAGGCTGTGAGAAAACATTGTCTACAGGAACATCACCCCCCAAAAGAGGAGTGGGATCAGTCGAAGACTATATCGATGCAACCACATTGGTATACTCGACACTCTCCAAGAGAAGAGTGGGATCAGCCAAGGACTGCATTGGCATGACTTCTTTCTCAACCACTAGATGAATAGGCTGCAAGAAGGAAACCTCATAAGACTCAGAATTAGAAGAGATTACAGACATGGACCATAATCTTTGTACCTCTGGAATGACAGGGCACAAATGAGTAAGGTTATATCCCTTGCAAATCTTATAAGGGAACTTAGGATTACGTCCTATCCATCTAAGTTTCTCAGCAGAATCAATGCCCCCAGCATGAATAGCGGTGGCTGGTTTCTTGTCCCCAACATGACTAGCATAGGTTGTTGACATATTACTAACATGACATGCAGAGGTTGGTGATTGGTCAATAACATGACTCGTAGAGGCTACAGACCCATTTCCATTATGACTAGAAGTGAATGGAATTTTCCCCCCAGCAAGACTTGCAGAGGTTGGGTGTTGGTCTTCAACATGACTAGCAAAGGTCGATGACCTATCTCCAACATGACTTGCATAGGTTGGTGATATATCACTTGTATGACTCACATTGATGAGATTTGTTCCCCCAGCATGAATTGCAGAGGCTGGGTGTTGGTATTCAACATGACTTGCAGAGGTTGTCGACTTATCTCCAACATGACTTGCAAAGGTTGGTGACTTCTACTTCCTATTCTTCCTCTTTCTATTTCATTTAGACTTCCGGTTACTAGTAACTATACTTTCACCAGAGGTAGGAGAAGGAGGAGGAGAAGACTTTTTTGACAAAGGAACATCAGCATGGTTCCCTTGACATAATGTTCTTAATTGAGAAGCATCAAGAGCATTCGAGAAATTTGGAATAGTTCCCAACCAAACTGGTAGTCCCACATTCAAACTAGGAATGTACAAAGTAGCCATCAAAGGGACACCAACATTTCCAAAGAAAGGTAAAGTACACGAATCCCCTTGCAAAGGGGTTCCTTGGTTGGTATCATCGGGAAATTTAGCCATGAATATATTATGCACAGGTTCTCCCCTTTCGGGATCGTTCAAGTCTGTAAAATTCTCACACACTCACTCTTTGCGAACCAGTGGTATAAAAACAACACCTATAAAGAGGCGGCTCCATGTTTCTAAGTGGAAGAATGAAAAATCCTCACGACCAATAAAGTGGGAGGTGTTATAACCCTATAATTTATAGGATCAACTGGTGACTGAAAATTTTATCCTTTTATTGTTTTGGTTGCCAAATGATTTTTCACTTTGCAAATAATTTGAGAAAAAAAGAAAAGAAAAGAAAGAAAAAGGAAAACAAAAAGAAAAGAAAGAAAAAGAAAACAAGAAAAGAAAGAAAAGAAAAGAA
>SNQJ01S0078792.1:21139-36088 GCA_010110895.2 Picea sitchensis
GAGAAAAAAAGAAAAGAAAAGAAAAGAAAGAAAAAGAATAAAAGAAATTGGATAGAGCCCCATGCAATAACAATGACTTGGTTCATACAGTTTAATCATGGCCAAGTCCTTTTAAATTGATGTTGATAGGAGTAATGAATAAGCTTGGCTAAACTGTTTAATCTTAGCCAATCAAATTAGGATTAGCTAGTGAATAAATTTGACCAAACTGCCTAATCTTGGTCAAATAACCCCAGGATAGAGTAATTTCTTAGTCCAATAGTTTAATTTGGGCTAAATGTCATAGGTAATTAGGTTTGAGCATAGGGTAGTTTATTTTTTCTCAATAAAACAGGCATGATGATCGAGGTTGAACCCTATCTTTAATGTTTGAAAGTTAAATGTCTAACCCCATGGTGATAAAAACTGGGAAAGCTTGGACAAACCCACTGAAAGAGCTTATCCTAAGTTTTCAAAGAAAAAATGAGTTTGTGCTCATAGATTAAAGAAAATGCACATATAAACGATTGAGGTGCTAGCGCTCAGATCTACGGTTGATGAGATTTTCTGGACCCCCCCTCCCCCCCCGATCGTTCTACCTTTAACGATAGGGGGGTCTGGAATCATGTATGAAGAAGGCATGCATATAAATGACTAAGGCGTCGGTGCCTACATCCATGGTTGAGACTCAATTCCGGATCCCCTCGACCATTCTTCTTTTAATGGTGGTGGGGGGGTCCGGAATGTTGGTTAAAATCGCGCTCAGATCTATGGTCCAGCGAAAAGCACACCGATGGACTGTTGATGGTATTTTTTGGACCCCCTTGACCGGTCTGCTTTTAATGATGGGGGGGGGGTTCGGAATTGAGTGATTTTTCTGGCGGCCCCCCTCCTCTACGTCGCAGGAATCCATTGCTCCATACTCCTTCCATGTACCACTTACCACTTTCTAACATATCCCCCATCACCCCATGACATTATTTTCCACTTTTTCCCCTAAAGATCACATCTCATAACTCTGGCAGTCCATTCCCCCTGTTCACCCATTACAAGTCCCTTCGCCATGGTCACTTCCAAATCAACACCAACCACGCCACCTGGTCATATTCATCATTCACTTTTACCTGCCATCTCACGCTCCAAAAGACCCATTGGCCATTTATTACTGGCTAAATTATCCGTTAGCTTGTTGATCTGTCCCCCATGCCCAACGGGTATCCATTTTCTCAACACCACTCTTTTTGTTCATTCTCCCATTTCTTACTTTTTCCTCGCACCAGAGAAATTATCCCTGTCTTACCTTCATTCCAGTCAGCCATCCAAAACCATAGTCATCCCCACTAATGTTTTGTTTGACTTGCAGGTATTTTCACAGTGATGGCGCCAAAATCAAAGAAATCATAAGACGAGGAAAATCCTTTCCTCCCACCTCTTGTCGACCTCGACGGAATCCATTTGGCCGACAAAGATCATTTAATCACAGACACCAGGTGCAAATTTGACTTCGTGGATTTGTATTCATGGCTAAAAGATGTTTTCTTAGATCAGAGCAATGAAATTGGGCTCTGGGAATCCAACCTTCCTCTGTATCTTTTTCCCCAAGTTCACCATCTCTCTGAATTTTCCCTCAAATGTCAGGCTCATTGCCTCCCCAACCAAAGAGCCATAGTATCTTCATCAGGAGAAACTTTGTTCTTCATCACACTAGAGGCAATTGATCAAATGATGTAGATACCAAGAACCGAATCTGTCTCCCCTTTCAATCTCGAAGTCGTCACGGAGCTATACCAGAAGCTATCATTCCCTCAGAGAGCCTAGATTTTTGAGATTTTCCTCCCTCAGGCTGCTCAGCTCCCCAAGAAAAATCCCCTGTACCCTTCCTCCCTGTTCTCAGTAAAGGGAAACCAAATCATTTCGTCACTCTGTTCTCTGTTGGGTTATTTTTCTGACCAATGGGTGGATGAACCCATATTGGATTTTCTGTTCATTTTCTCCACAGAAGAAAGACCCACCACGCAGTTTGACTACAACACTTTCCTGGTAGACAATATTCATGAGCAGTTCTTAAATTTCACCTCAGAAGGCATGTTCCAGTATTCTTCAATACTGGCCTACATGTTCACTTTATTTCAAGTGGCCAGGTTCTCCTTTTCAATGCAGAAAATGGACAAGGATGGGAAGCCATAGGCGGTAACAACTTGGAATTCACTACTCAGACAAAATTCAACAGAGTTCAGTTTCAAACAGTTTATCGAGAAGTTCTACCATCCTGTGGTGAGCATGCTTAGTGGCAGACCTGAACCAATAATAAACGAGTAAATTCAGTGGATCTTACACCTCCCATACCTTGCAAAAACTAGAGACTGGTATCTTTACCAAAATCACACCGAGATCAGAGCATATGGATGCAAGTTAACTCCTTACAAATTGCCCAAGTATCTACCCGTGAGGATATTTTCCCTGGAGTATATAAAGAAAATGATTAACTCAGATGACATACATTTTGTGTCTCTGAAAAAGAAACAACAACTTAGAATTAAAGGGCAAATAGGGTATTTCATCTGCAATAGCCGAGGCACCGGGGAGGAAGCAGACAGACTGTTGAAAGAAATGAAGTTTTTTGTTAGTTTCATATGGCACTATGATCTGTGTGGGATAATTTCTAAGATGAGGATTAAAAATAAAAATGTCCTATATGTTCATACACCCAAGCCAGAGATAGAGAAGTTCGCGAATCAAACAGAATGGGATCCAAACACTCTGTTCGAGATAGAATAGCAGGACCCTTCAGAAGGATACTTCGCCTTACATCACTGAAGTCTCGGCTAAATATTTCCAATTACACACCAAAAGACCAAAAACCAATCCTACACCTGACACGGCTGGTGAAAAGGCAATCCAATCCACTACAACTATGAAAGATGATCGGTCACTTCTCAGCACAAGTAGCAAACAGATCATGTTTACAGTTTCATCCAAGAAGCCTGTGTATACTCCATTAGTCGACTAGCCGAGTAAAAAAGGACCAAAATTGAGTGTTTTTGAGAAGTATGACCTGATAAAAAAGAAAAGAAGACACTGACCAACAGTACTTATGCTCAGTTTTGGAAGCAGACATCAATGACACAACAGAGACTATTTTCTGCATTCGATACAGAAAAGGGTAGAATGGACATGGAATTTCTACAGGCACAAGTGCCAGACCCCAAAACAATCACTGATTACAAAAGGGAAGCATTCAAGTTTCATACTAGGGATGTGAATCATGCTGATCAAATGGATCTGCACAGGCAAACTGGGGAAATGATTTTCTCCATGTTGGAAAATGCTTCTACTACATCCACTAAATTACAGGTATCTCTGAGCAATGTCCAGACACAGCTGAAATTAGAAAAGATATCATCCTTTGCAAAGGATAATATAATTAAGGCATTGGAAGAACTGATCCTCAAGATCGGGTATGACCCCTCAAATGTGAAAGAAGTTGAGGAGATGCTTAAAAAGAAAAATGTCAATATAGTCTCTCTAAGGAAACAGTTGAAACTGCCACCAATGAAATATGCATAGGCAAAGGAGATAGATGAGACAGAAGGGGAAAAGGATGAGATACTCAGGTTGATTATGGAGAAGAATGCATAGTTGAAACAGATGGAAGCATAAATGGAAAGGTTATTGAAAGTGAAGGAACAATCAAAGCCTATGGAATTCATTCCATTGAGTGCATTTCCACTCACAGGAGTAAGAACAACATCCACAACAGGAATCCCCTCAGTAGAAACTCCCTCAACAACTCCACTGACAGCTCTAGAGAAGACAGTAGAACTAGAAAAATCCATGGAAGAGATGAATTTGCAAGAGACAAAGATTAGCAGACTTGAAAAGGAGATTGAGAACCTTCAGGAACTCAAGTCTTCTTACCAAACCAGCTACTCCAAGGAGAAACAAACATCAGACAAGCTCAAACAGGAATTGCAACAGCTTCAAAAGAAAACAGTGGCAGGAAAAACACTTGCTGAGGTCAAGGAAAATGTCTGGATGGAGATCACCAAATCCATAAATGAAATATGGCCTATGGTACAAATCATGTTCGAGAAGAATAAACTGGTGCAAAGAAGCAAGCAGGCAGTTGAGAAAATAAGAGGAGAATTGGGAGAGATGCCCGCAGAAGCCACTAAGATCATTAAATTCATGAATTCAAAAACCAGAGAATAGTTAGAGGATTTGAAAATCGAAGATAGGACAGAAACCATCCTCGAGGTCAAGAGGGTCCTGACCAAAAGAGGATTGATGCTACAACTGGAGGAAAAAGTCCAGACTATGGACATAGGAGTGCAAAGATTTTTCAGCAAAATTGAAGCTCTGCAGAAGAAAGGCCTCCCTGGCTTAAGGGTCATAAATGACAAATTAATGACACTTTCTGATTATAAAAATAAACTAGCCACCATGGCTAAATATAGTTTGAAATTATTGGGAATACAGGGCAATATCATAGGAAAGGTGTTCTTAGAGGCTTTCCAGTCAGACATCAGCATACAACACGAGATCGAATACATTTTCATCATCAAGCCAACTTTTTCCAAGTATACAAAGATGGATGAAGTATACCAAAGACTGCTCAAAGTCGGTGTTCCCAGTAACCTTCGATGGGAAGAGTTATGCAATCTAATCGAGTAGGAGATGAGGTGTCCAAGCCCAGTCAACTATCCAATCAGACAAGGTCATGCAGAGGACTCACCAATGGTTTACCCCATAAATTAGCATGAAGATTTCAACACATCATCAAACAGTTCCTAATTTTTTGTATCTTGTTGAGTTAGTTAGCTAAATTTAGAATTTTCCACGTCCTGATCTTTAATAACAGGATCGTATTTAATTTTTTATTATAAATACTTCAAACTTTGAAGTACCGAGGGTTGATATTTACTCCTTGTAAGCTAGAAAGACTAAATTTTTTATCAAGAGATCTTCCAGTAATACAAAGGGATGTTTCACAGGATTCTCGCATGTTATTCATTGGTGATTTTTTCTTTTCTATGTTAAATGTTTTTCTCCCTCAGTTATCATATTGTTTTCTAATCTAATCTTTTAAAAGTAGTGCATGTTGCAGGATTTATCTTTGTATACCTTGTTGTTGTCTTTGAAAGATCTTAATGTTTATCTTTCTGATATTACAGTGAAGAAATTCTTAAATGCTTCTTTACTTTAATTGATATTCTCGTCTTTTTTTCTATTCATCATTTTAATGCTAAAGAATCCAATGAATGCATTATCGTTCTCTGTGAAAAGAATATTTTAGTTTCTGTTTAGATCTCTATCTTTATAATACAGACCCCATAGCCCAATGGAGGCGTAAAACCCTTTTTCATCCAACTTAACAAAAACAACAACAAACCATCCAATCTTATTTTTTTTAACTAGCCTAATATCTCAAAGTTAAAACATAGCTAAATCATATAGAGAGATCCCTCTCTGAAACTAGTAGGGCTAGATACCAGTTTCGAAGTGGTTGGATAAAGTTACCTCTTGTAAATTTCTTCTACTCTGACAACCTCTAGGAATTTATAGAGCGTTAACAGGAGGTATACCACCTTAGGTCAGAGACCCAAAGAAATGAATGACTAACTCACTATGTAAAACTAGGGAGCACAGAGCACACACTAAAAATTCCTAAAGGCAAATCAAGCAGACCACTATCTAGTAGGAAGAATAGTTATGCCAGCCAACACTAGAGAAACTTACCGCTGCAAGTAAAAATCAAACACCGGAAGCACCCTCTAGGTATAATGTGAAAAGTATGACCCTACATCTTCCCTAGGTACCACAGTATACCCCCACAGTCACATGTGTAAGTCCCTAGAATAAAGGAAACTAAGTTACCAGCTCACAAACAGTCACGAGACGGGTACAGTCGATAGTCGGGTGGACTACAATGAGAAGGATAACAAGTCCAAAAACTACCGAGGGTATCGAAATAAAGTGGTCTAGAAGACAAATGAGGATCTCGAATGGATTCGGGGTCCAGGAAGCTCTGTAGGAAAATGCAACCGATAGTATCCCATGACAAGTCCTTAATATGCATTCCCCACTACACTTGGTCCGACTTTGGAGGGGTTATCTTTGCTACCTTTTTTCATGTGACCTCGTGTTTAATCCTTGTGTTAGAGGGGGGTCCCGAATAACTTTCATGTTTACTGGAATTTTTACACTCCCTAGCTCTGACTCCAATGTTTTTTTATTATCCTTGAATATTTTCCTCTCCAGCCTAATTCAAGGCTCTAGCCCTAAACTAGTTGATTGACCCTACAAACATAAAAGTCTAGTAATTTTTAATTAGCGTTCATTTTAAATGGATTGATTTAGAAAAAGGTGTGGTAGTGCAATTGATGTTGTTAAGACTCTTGCAAAAAATGAATCTTATAAGAGCACTATAAAAGAAGGATTATCTTTCTTATTTTTCTTTTGAAATGCTTACAAACAAGAAACTTGAAATAAATTATTTTTCTTTTTCTTTAAAGAAAGCGAAAGGGGAAAAAGTGAAAAACAAGACAAGACTAAAACTGACCTCTATCCCACTGTGGATCGCAGGGAGTCACTAAAGACACCAAACAAGCTTATAAAAAACTCAAAGACTCGCCTAAAACCCTTTCGAAGTAAACACAAGAAATCTTGAAAAAGATAAGCAAACTGGCATCTAACCCAGGCTTTGACTATAAAAACCAGAGACAATGATCTTAATCAAGAAACCCTGAGAAGTAAAACCTCAATCAGGGAAGAGTTTGAATTCCTCTTCTTAAAAATAGTTTCTTGACATAGGTACGCTACTTATGCTTAAGAATCTTGCATATGTATGCGGGTTGTCTATAAAGCAGGGCATGTATGTACGCATGCTGACCCATAGCAGGTTGTGTACACCTATGTACTTCTTAAAAAAAGAAAGCAAACAGATAGATTGACAAGGAAGGGAGAACTGGTATGGCACAAATAGGTGACCAAAATCCCTTAAATACTCAACAAAATTACAAAATATCAAAAGGTAATGAAACCAATCAAACACCCAAGAAATCCCCTAAAACCCTAGAGGCTTTCTCCAATATGGTTGCCAGTTCTGCTACGGGAAAAACCCTCTTATGGCTACACTAGGGTTTACAATGTAGGCAGATCGATGACCATGTAAAATTCTCCTACTTTTCTAAATCCCCCAAACATATCCCAGACTCATACATGAAAGACAATTAAGAAGGACCATGTAACTATACCTTTTACTCCACGTCCGGTGTTGATCCTCTCACGCTTGATAGCTCCACTGAATGCAAACTTCCTCCCAAGGTTGGCCTGCATTCAAAAACAGATAAACAGGAAACTACAAACATGAATCTCATATATAAATCATGGGTTAGATGTTAGAATAAAACATAAATCAAATGCAAACATTTGACACATCATATTTCGGGACAGGAAAAGTATTTCTTTTATTGATATCACAATGATTAATTACAACAAGGTCGACTACTTCTCCACGAACCTAGTCTGAGCTCCTATTCACCAAGATCTAAGTTCACCACCACATATCTTTCTCCTCTCAACCTTCTTCTTGGAAATAGAATGGGCTTATGATGGAGGAAAAACGGAAAAATGGGGAATTCTGATACAATTCTCACAACAAGGTTGCAAATGCTTGGGGAAAGGAGGGGATGTGAAACGAGAAGAGTTTCACTATTCTTATGCTTAGCTTGGGAATGAGACGCAAACACCTCCTTTTATATGACAAAAGGATGGTTATTCGGTTGGGTGAYGAGATATAGGCGGTGGATTAGTTGGGAAACTACCCAATATCTCGTAATCTCAACGAATTCCTTGCAATTTTTTACTKTTTGCATCTTTTGCAAGTATATGCGGGTTGCAATAGTGAAACTAGCATATGTACGTGGGATGTAGTGGTGCAAAAGGCATGTTAATGTGGGMTGTAGTGGTGTATGGTGCGTACATCTTCAAAAAAAGAGTTTTTAAGAAGAGAAACTCATAGATGGCTTGGAAAAAATAACAAGTAAGAGGGCCAAATGCCAGGTACGCATGTATGGAGCAATTTAGGGTTATAACACATATGGTTCTAGTATTTCATTTTCTCTTGCAGTCATTTTAAATATTTCATCCTTTAAATCCCTAGTCCTACAATAGTCTTGATATTTCGTAAGGAATGCTTGTTTCATTTCGTCCCATGAATTTATAGTTCCTCCCCCTAATCCCATAAACCATCATAAAGCTACTCCTTTCAAGGTGGAAGGAAATAGATTTAGTTTTTGGGGTTTAGAGGTGTAGTCATAACCTCTACACAGGACATCAAACTTGAATAAGAATGCACCAGGGTCCTCTGAGATAAACCGTTGAAGGTTGGAAGGTTCTATAGTGGAATGGATTTCATTGGTGCATTAGCAACCATATCAACTATAGGATATTCCAAAGTGGAAGTTGGGGTTTGCGGTTTATTTTGGTATGGAATTTTTTCGAAGATATGCCAACAGACTTCGGGGATTTCTTGGTATGGGTGTTCTATTCAGGGTGGTTGATTACTTGGTCCCTTAGGAGTTTTAATCGTGCTACCTATATCTTGGATTTCTGGTGTTCCTTCTCCTATCAGAATCATAGGAGATCCAGATTCAAGTGGTGATAGGTTTGCCTTAGAAATCCTGCTAGTCTCCCCTTCTCCTTCTTTCAGATTACAATATTTTCCCTCATCTAAAGGACTAAGAGGTGGAGTATGTGTATTTTTAAAACTTTGTTCAGTCCCTTCAGTTCCTCTATGAACCTCAGCATGAGTTGCAGTTGGTGAATTTACTGCTTGAGGGATTCAAGTAGAACCTTTTTTGGGTCCAACCGAGGCTTGATATTCAACTTTTTGGATGATTTCATCTATGAAAGTTCTCCTTCCAGGGGGCATGAGGCCCTAGGATTTTGTAGGTTTTGGTGGGGTTTTTAGTTTTTTTAGGTTCTTTCTTCTTAGTCATACACATAGGCACAAATTATCTACACCTATATAACCCTTATGCATCAACCAAAGGTAGGTGTTGGTACAATCATTTTACTTGTAGCCTACATAGGTTCTTACCTTCCATTTTCAATACCTCATCCTCCAGAGATGCAACCTATGATATATTTGAAATTATCCCCGGTAACAACACCAAAATGTTGGTCTCTAAAGATGTCATAAAAACAAGCTCAGTTTGACATTAATTTATCAACCGAGGATTCGTCTTCTCTTTCATGAATGTCAGCAAAGTCTATGTAGATAGTCGTAGATGTTTAAATTGTGTAGATAATTCAGCTAAAGTAAATATGAGTCTATGGAAATTAATGCAATAATCAAGTTCTTCACTCATTCATTGAAAACTATGAAACTAATAACTCACTCAACATAATCATAATCTGATCAATAACACACTGTGAATCAAAACATCAATTAATTTTATGAATTCATCTAGCTAAGAAACAATAATTTAATCTATGAAAACACTTAATGAATCAATCTATCAATGATTATTTAACCTGTTGGAAAAGAGCAACGAATTACTGAATATTAAAGAAGGAACAACAAATGTGAATTTAGGGAAAGGTACAATAAATGAGAATTTTGTAAAAGGAACAAGGTATGCGAAAATGAAAGGAATCCACAAGAAATAAACTAAAAACAATTGGAAATGGAATGAAAATCGATAATATTCAAATGAAACATCTATTCTCTGCAAATAAACAACATAACTAATTCATAAAATAATCAACACACTCACGAATTTATCTCAACTGTTGCAAGGAAATTTAAATCACAGAATTGAAGCAAAATTGATACAATTATAGATGAGACAATAACTCATTCCGACTGGGCCCATGGTCTTCAGAAGGTACTGCTACGAAAAACTTAGTACTCAAAGATGATCAAAACGCTCAAGGATTTCATTAATTCTATAACTAGTAAAGCATTTACAATGGGTTGTTGTACATAATGTCAACAATTCAGAGATCTGAATGCTTGGTTGAATTTCTTGGGTATCTCTCTATTGTTCACTATCCTTTATATATTACAATGAAATAAGTAAATTAATTTATCTTGAGGATCGAGAGATCCTCAGGATTGCTTTTACTATTTATGAAGATTACAATATAAATAGTCAATCTTCCTTTAAATTGTTTTGCGCACGATTTCTTAGATCTCCAATGGCCTAGGCATATTCGTGACATTCTTAATTATCTTGAGTTAACAACGATTTTTCTACTTATGCAATACAATCAAAACAATTCAAAACAAAATTCAGAAATGATCTAATATAATTCAAAAAGACTTTTTAACCATTTTCTTTCCTAATTCCTTCAAATTAATCGAAAAGTAAACAAAGAAGATATCACAAACCATAGTAATAAGAAGAATATTTTTAATGTTTTCTCAAATCAACATCATCATGATCCAAGTGTAAAAATATTTGATTTCTCCATAAGATGGCACTTGTCTGGAATAAATTTCATATATACTTTCACCAATATCATAATATTTGGTGAAACTCATGCCCGATGCCTCCATGACCACCAGTGGAATAATATTATTGGTCGTGCCAGTATTAACTAAACAATTATGAAGTGCAACATCATGATTTTCAATTGAAATATAAAAAGGTGGATTTTACCTCTCAACTTGATAGGTTATATGTTCTAGATTTGTTTCAGACTTATAAAAATAGCCTCCATTTTCCCAGATGGATCATCCAACAATCTAAAACCATTTTCCCTTTGTTGAGGGATCTTTACCACTTCTGTAAAATGAAGAGTTATCCTTAGCTTACTCAAGTCTTATAGAACATTGTATTTCATCTGGGTAGGTTTTGACATCAAGTGTTGCTTCTTGCTTCTATAAATATCTGTCACATTTTCATTTGCCTTTTTCTTATTCACCTTTTCTTTATATTTTTCCTTTTCCTTTTTAGAATAATTTTTATTCTTGGATTTAGTTACAAATTATTGTTTCTGGGAAACAGTCTCTTGCAATTCAAGGTCATTATTTCCTTCTTCAAATATATACATGGATGTCTCCCATCCGTCCATCATATACATCATCTGGAATAGCTTCACTTGGGATTGGTTTCCTAGGAACCCTTTGTCTTTGTGGATTATCAGTGTTTTCAAACCTCACTTTATTTTCTTGGGAAAGGTTCCTTCTTTGCTCTTGGACTGACATTCTCATAATTTATACATAATTATCTCCCCTTCTTAATCTGGTTATCTCATTTTGCATTTTCCTGATGATTCTATTTATTTACACAATTTCAATTCTTTGCTTAGTTTATTGTGTCGCAACACGGTCTAGCTTCACATCTAGTATGGTACCCTTAAAAAAGCATCCTCCAATTGTTTTATTTTGGATCGGTCACAACTTCTGATATTTATTCTTTCCTGAGCTAGAGACTCCTTGATCATCAATATTTAGGCCTCCCATCTGCCTTTGTACCTTTCCCAGGATAATATTGGGATCAACACCCATCTCAATCATAATTTCTTCCATCTGAGTGGCCTTAATCATTGCTTCCTCCAAGGTATCCATTTGGAATGTTCTGATAACATATTTTACATTTGGGGGCATTGCATTCTTATAAAAAACAAGTATCACTGGGTCATTACGTATTTTATCTTCTGGAATATTACTCAAGGTTTTGTTGAACTTGATATTAAAATCTTGTATTCTCTCATTCTTCCTCAAACCAATCTAGGTGAAATTAGTGAGACAGGTATGATATGAAACTGGAGGAGAGAACATAGTTAGGAACATAGCTTCAAGTTCGTTAAATGAGCCAATTGACCTAGTGGGTAATGTTGTATACCATTCATAGGCTCGTCCTAATAAGTTTTGAAGAAATAACCTTACCATCACATCGTCATATTCAACACTATGAAAATAAAAAACATCCAGAAATAAATTAAGGTGTCTTTCGGCATCAATTGTTTCATAGATGGAAAATTCTTTCAAGGTATCCTTATGGAGAACAGGGAGTTCATGTTGCTCACCTCGAATATTTAAGGAGGAATCTTTTACTCTTATTTGGTTTCCAAAAATTAGGTCTTATTGATTTCTTCCACCAGCTTCTCCACCTCCTTGTCTTTCTTCATGAGGTTATGTTCGTGGTTCTTCTCTTGGTTATTCATTTCTTCCTACCATGTCCAAAGATATTTTAGGAATATGTGTTATCACTGAAATTTCGTTCGCTAATGGTTACAGGAATCCAACATCTCCAAACACCTATTAGTTCATTAATGGCCCAAAACATGCATTTCCAAAGGGCACAAACTATGCAATTGGTCATAAAACCAACATGTGATCAGAATACAAAGGAAGCAAACGCACGTATGCCAGTCGAAAATGACGAAAAATTGCATATGTGCCCGATGTGCGACTATGTACGCAAAAATCCGCGCACACCTAAGAACAAAGCACTTATGATTTTGGGCAGCCTCCCACCCACTTATGGTTCATCTCCCAAGTCGATTTGACCCTCAAATCCAAACTTAATCCAAGTGGGGATCTGGTGAAATACCTAAGGGTGCCCTAAAGGCCCCCTTGTTCACACTAAAGACCGGTTGGATAATGCCTCAAGTATTTTCTATGAAAAGAGGCCATGGGTGAAATACATTTTCAAGAATCTATTTGTATTGTCATGCTGCCTCTATTCTCCTACAAGGAACCTCTTTCCCTCTTGGAGCATACTAACATCATTTCATTGAGCCATTCTCCTCACCTCTTGAGGGATTGAGCTTTGGATTTCTTCATCATTTCCTTTTTAGTTTTCTATTTGTAATAAGATTTCTCACATAGGGAATTCAAGATCCCTCCCTTGGAGGAGGAGGGGACCCATAAGTCTCCCTTTCTCTTTGGTGGTTTCCCACTAATACAATCTATCCATTGGTGGCATGACTATTGGTCAATTGTGTGATTTCTTTTGATTTTAATTTTCTTATGCATTGTAGTTTCATTTCTTTAGTTGTTATTAGTTTAGTTTTTTATTTATTTCTTATGCTTGATATGTATAACTCTTGCACTAACATTTTGTCCTGTTCAGCTGACCTAACTAGACTTGTTGGTGTCCCTCTTTTGTTCATTCAAGTGACGAAAATGATACAATAGATTGGTTACCATACTCGGGATAGGTATCCATTTCCTCCCTATTTGGGTTTTTTGAGCACTTATTTTTAATCTGTTTACCTTGCAGGGATCATAACCGGACCAAGCCTACCTACAAAGAGTCGAATTCAGAGTTGGAATAAGAGAATTTTATTTAAAATTTTCTTCTCGGGCGCGTATCAAAATGTGCGCAAGATCTTTGGCTGACATGCACGTCTTTAGAGAACATGCCCCCAAAACACTATGTCTTCAGGTGCATTCTACGAAGGTGCACCAACAAGTCATTGTTTCTCTGCACATTGGCACCACATGTGTCTTTGTCTATTTTGTGACCCACTCATATATCCATAAATACAACATTGTAAGGGGTTTTTGTGATATTTTGAAGGCCCCTAGCCTTCTAAATATTGATTCTATGCATTTTTAAATATTCACCACACTCAGATTCCCTTTCCACATGAAGGGTTAGTCAAAACATAGGCACTTAGGGGGTTAAAAACCATATGTTTTCCTCTTTTTTCTTTGATTTTCCACATGGATGGCTTGTTTTGATTGTAAAAAGATAAGTTGGAATCATTCACTATCACAATTATAAATACTTTCATTGGGACCATAAATCAAACTTCAATCATTGAGTATGCTCTTCTCTCACACCATAGAGCGATCTTGATAATTAGAAAAACATTTGAGGGAAGATTTCATCTCCCTTAAAGAGAAAATATTTAGGAGAGGACAAAGCCCCCCTAGGGTCCCCTCTTAGTTTCTTTTCAAAACATCTTAAATTTGTAAGGGCCCAAACATGCCCACATGTTGCAAAGATAAGATAGTTTGAAGCCACTTTCTTATTTTACATCACTAGGGGAGTTTAAAGATTATTGTAAAGGGCCCATACATGCCCACATGCTTTCAATATAGGATAGTTTTTTAAAGATTTCTTAGATTAAATCACATTAGGGAGTTGAAAGGATTGGTAGGGACCCATATGTCCACATTCTAGTTCTCTAGGGGCTTTAAAATTTCGCAAGGTTGTACCAATGGCATCTAGTAAGATAGGTAATCAAGGCATATCGTGAGATTACATGAGATTGTGAGATATATTGTGAAGGTACAAGTTATACAAAGACTATTGTTCATTTATTTCTCTCATCACCATTCACACACATCCACTTTTCTATGTAGACATCATAGGGGACCCACAGAATCCCTGTCATTCCAGACGCTTGCAGAACGTCCCTGCTCTTTTAGGAGGAGTTCCTAGATTTGCCAACTCATCAACCCAACCATCTCACACTCCTGTGAGTGCTACTATATTGGGATCAGTTTTCCTAGTTCCACTTTGATTGGGTCCACTTCCCAAAGACAGCCATCCACTATTTGTTCTTTACACAAAAGCGGGGGGGAAACTTCTTCCCAAGGTGGAAGTACAACCCCACCTAAGCCCCCTCACAGGTCATGTACACAAAAAAATCACACCATGGCTGGAACTAATCCTCCATCGCCACTCCAGATGCCATATTTATCCTCCCTCAACATACCATATATAAGTAAGCTCACAAACGACCCTATATTGCATGACCCCACATGGCTGACAATGCCTACCAAATTGCCTTCAGACATTCCCAAGTTTGAAGGAAGGGCAGGAGAAGATCCTACCAACCATGTCATGACTTTCCACTTATGGTCCTCATCAAACAACATCATGGACGACTCATAGGCCCATCAACCAAGTGGTATGTAGACAAAAAATCAGGTTCCCATGTGACTTTTGAATCATTGGCCAAAACATTTTTGACCTTCTTTCAACTACCAATTCCCCA
>SNQJ01S0078795.1:0-14040 GCA_010110895.2 Picea sitchensis
ATCGTAATGGAACAGTTTCCTCTCCCTGATTTTGACAAACATCGGACTGCCTGGTGCAATAGTAACCTGCCCGCCATTAGTATCCAATGTGTTGTCACAGGGGCTGCAAAATGACTCGTCTGTAATAATGATATACCCATGAGACTAGTTACACTTAATATTCAGATAAGTATAACCAGCTTTAATGGAAAAAATATTAGAATATTATATTAATTTAAAATTATAAGTTTATAAAATGTTTCTTCAATTTATTCAATTTTATTTCAGGTTTCACAGATTTATTGTCAATTGCATTCCTCTTCTTAGAGGCTGGGCACATCTGAGATCCAACTTCTATCTGCCTATTACCTGGAATATTGTAATACTAACTTGTTGTTGAGTCTTTTGGTTTATGTGTTATTCATCCAAATCAAATAACAGGTATAAAAGTAGTGCATTTCTTCAAAATGCAATTCCTACTCTGTTAAGCAGTTTCATCAATTTTTTTTAATTGAAATAGGGCGTCCAGTAAAAGCGTTTACTCAAAGGATGTGCAGAATGTGAATGTGCATGAAACTAAACCAAGGAAAACAGAATTTCAATACTTGTTCTATGTCACTTAATACTGATAGGGATATTAATTAAAATTTACAAAAGGAACTTTTGCAATGCAGCTACACCTGACTGAAGAAGGGGATTAATCTGCTCCATCAACGAAATTAATAGGTGCTAGATGCATCCAGCTTATGATCACTAGATTCATATGGAAAGGAGGAAATAAAGGCACAGGTTTTCACCTCACTAAATGGCACAATCTAGCAAAGCCAAAACAGTTTGGAGGATGGGGCATTAAACACCTGCCTTGGTTCACTCAGTCACTTGCCGCCAAATCCTGTTGGAGAGGTCTTTTTGAAACAGGCCTTTGGAATAAAATTCTTCGAAAGAAATATCTAAAAGGAATTGATACCGTGTCTTGGCTGCGTAATGATGTTCACACCACGCAAAGCTCATCCATTATCTGGCAAAATCTGATGCACTCACTACCGATCATTAAACCGCATTGTCCTTGGACGCGACCCCTTCATCGGTTGCAATGTTTTTTATCAGATTTCAACGCCACTTCTGCAGTTCCTAAACAGCCACCACATTTTTACGTTCGCACAAGCTACAGCGGCCGACTCATCCGGATCGTGTCAGCGGTGGAAGGACTCCCTACAGCTGGGCTTAACCGACTCTCTCGGTGTAGAATGGGACAATTATGTTATAAACCTGAGAAGCAACGGTATATTTCTTAACACAGAGAATGACAAACTCATTTGGTCTTGGAATCGAGCGACAGGTAAGGTTACTGCCAAACTAGCATATCAGTCCATTCGTTTTGCAAATAATTTGGCGGGAAAGAAGTGGTGGCACAAAGCTATTTGGTTTGTGAAGATTCCAGTCAAAATAATTTTCTTCATGTGACTATGCATAAAGTACTGCATCCTCACAGGTACCAACTATTAGAAAAGAGGAGGCATTGGCCCTTCAGTTTGCGCCCTATGCTTAAAAGATGAAGAGACTGTCACACATCTTTTTGTAGATTGCCAGATTTCACAACTCTTTGGGTAGATGTCCTTACAGCATTGAGGATCGATAGCGAGTGGAAGAGCTCTACCATTGAAGAAAACTTGAAACTCTGGTTCTTCAAACTCCCAAATTTAAGACACATTTTTTTTATGATTATGTGGGGCATTTGGAAATTCAAAAATAGAATTATGTTTGATAACTGGAATAGATTTGATTCCTGGATACATAAAAAAATTCTTCTATCCATAAAAGAACACTCAACCAAAGTGGAAGAAGATAAATTGGAGGTTTTACTAAACCCAATTTATTTTAATCACGATCCAATTGGATTCTTTGACGGTGCAGCGGCAGAAAATAAGTGTGGCATAGGGATTTATCTCAAAATGTCTTCTAGACACACTGTCAAAGCACATTTTGTTGAAGGTACGGGAAACAATATGAAAGCCGAGATGATGGGACTGTGGGGAATCCTATTACTTGCCTAATGGTGGCAGGTGACTCCAAGGTCACCATTGACTAGATAAATGATAAATCCAACTTGGATCTTATTTATCTCAGTCATTGGAAGGAGAAGATCAGATTATTAAAGAATGGTTTTGAGACCATAAATTTTATGCACATTCATAGACAGTACAAAAAAGTTGCAGACATCTTGTCTAAAAAAACACTCAACGACACTTTAGGATGGCTATTTTTTGAAGACCTTGACAGTGGATCTATTGTTAGATCTGGAAAACTACACATCTTATAATGAGGTTTCTAATTAGACACAACAATCATGTAAAACTAAGTATATGCCACTTTAAGTGACTTTATGAATCCACAGGTAAAATCTGTAGAAGGAGAAAGAACATTTCTACTTCATTGAAGACGCATTTCTGTAAAGTTTCATTTAATTCTAATAAGAATAACAGTGAAACTATTTTTTCGCGTGAAAAAAAAAGGTGCTAGCTATGAATCAACTATTCTTATATTGAAGTCCCTTTTTCTATATAACTCTGTCGTGACCAATTTTGCAGCGCCGTTAACAACATTGGACAGTCGCAGTGCTAATCAGGGTTATTTGTTTCAAAACACTCTGGAGCACAAGTTTAGCATGGAAAATTCCCTAAGTTATTTGAAAACTTTTCAATTTGTAATGTAGTTTGTTAAGAATAATTGATGGAAGTGACAAAATGTTCTTATAATAAGTTTAACAATGAAATCTGAAATTTTTCTTTTGAAATTTTAACCTCGAATTTAAAAAAATATGTTTAACAATGAAGTCTGAAACTTTGCTTTTAAAAATGAAATTGTCAAAACAAGATTTGATTAATACATAAAATAATAAGATGGGAAGTAATTTACAATAGATAGTTTATACCTTAACTACAAGTCTATTTCCAAAGTTCTAGCAACAACTTCATCCCACACGATTGATGTATCTTCAGCTCTTCAGACAACCCATAATGTATCTTCAATGCATCCGATGGTAAAATATGTCAATTATTTGATTGATAAAGTTGTATATGAAGCAGTTGGTTTGGTTCTCTTGACCAAGAGGCAGCCATAGGCCACAGTAGCCACAACCAGTAGAAACAAAGGCTGGGAGTAGCCACCACTACCTTCTCTAATTGCAAGTTTGTAACATCTCGCTCTTGCACGCACTAAGTGAACTTATTCTTTGAGGACACTTGCTGGCAAGTGATCCAGATTAGTATACGATTGTCCGTTTGATTATGATTATGAAATATTATGGATTTGATGATATGTTATTTGGTTGTATTACATAGACTTGTGTTATTTATTGGGTTCTCCTAAGTGTGCAAGACTTTGGACCTCAAGGATGCAGAGGCATCGATGAAACCCCTTGGACTCCAGATCGAGTCAGGGAGTAGACTGTTGGGTTTGAATATTGTTGGTGTGACTTATTTACATATGGTTAGATGTTATGATGATTGATTATTATTGCTGACATGATTCGTTGATGGATGCAGGCTACGATAGCTTGCCGACCAAACTCACATGTGGAGTAGAGGGGTCACATAGGACAACTAGAGACTTTGAGGGAGAGGTGTGGCAGCAGCCCTGCCACATCCTACTAGCACTCTCGTCGTGGCTCGAACTGTAGGTTAACGATTACCTAGTTCGAGAAGACCCACGATGTCATGAGGGCAGACTGTGACAGACGCTCATGATGATTCTAAGGGGCGCACAATAAGGCATGGGCCTTATTTCTTAGAGGCCCTTAGTCTCCCACAAGATCACTTGGTGGAGTATTGAGTCCAGGCGTTTGAAGTCTACCAAGTCAGTCAAGAGGCGAGTGGCACCCTTGGAGCACGTAGTGTGTCCTAAAGGGCACGTCGCGCAAGGAAAACAGAAAGAGGTGAGTGGCACCCTTGGAGCACCTAGTACGTGATGAAGGGCACATCACGATTTTAATGGGTACGTGAATAAACCTAGACGGCCTTAAAATGAATAATGTGATCAGTAAGATTTAAAAAAATAAAAAATAAAAAAATTCCCTAATAAAAATGTCGTCCAACCTAGTGAAATTAAAATCTAGGTCTAAGTATAACATGTGGTCAAAATAATAATAAATAAACATGTAACAAGTAGGGGGGCGATAAATTCAAATTTATTTATTTCAAAATTATATTGGAGGATTAAAATTTTAAAAAAGGAAATGGTTGTTTTTATCTATTTTTGCTAATTTAATTTTAGTTAAAAAGAAGAGAGGCTAAATGGTTGTTTCATCTACACTTGCTATATTAATTTTTAATTAAAGAAGAAAAAGGGTAAATGGTTGTTTTATCTACACTTGCTAAATTGATTTTTAGTGAAAAAGGAAAAAGAGGGAAACTTAAAGAAAAAGGGGACACCTAAAGAAAAGGGGAAACATAAAGAGAAAGATGAATGTCTAACTTAGTAAGGAATCATGCCTTAGGAACTTGCTATTGATGAACTCAACTAGGAATTAAGTAAGGCGTAAGTCATTTAATATTTGTAAGGGAATATTGGGACACCAAGAAGGGTTTTTAGGAATTTTTTTAGGTGGGTGAGGGAAATATGAATAATTAATTATTTAATAAAATTAATTTTCTGGTGCAACTAGGTGATGGGTGACATGTGTAGGGGGGAGGTTTTTCGAATTTAATTAACTGAAAGAGGAATTTAATGAGAATTTGGGAAACTAATTACTTAAAAAACTCAATAAAAGGGATGGAGAAGGAGGAGTATGGATCTAATCTTTTTGCATAATGTTACGCTGCTCAATTTTTGTCTTGACTGAACTTCTCTTGTGGGAGTTGGTATACCCACCTTTAGTAACGAGTGGTAGCTCGACCTTGCGAGGCGCGGGGGGTGCTAGTTGTTCTCTGGTATTGTGTGTGTAGCCCCTTTGTGGATCGGGGGGCTCAGGGGGAAGAAGAGTACCCCTAGCGTTGGTTGGGAGGTACCGGTGAGGTCACATCGGTTGGCAAGCGGGAGCTGGATGGAGAGCGCATAGGACAACAACTTCGGAGCATTCACATTTGGCTAAGGTACACTGCTAAAGTTGTTACTTGCAATGAAATTTAATTTACACATGTTATTTTTCTGTGTTGGGTTGAAGATTTCATTGCCGTGAGCTTTCTTCCACCTCCTTTCCTACGGTATTTGTAATCCCCTTGCTCGTTGTATTCTGAATTGATTTCCCATGGTGAACCCAAACTCTGATTGTAATGACTTCTCTGTGTTGGTTTTATTTATTATTACGAGGAGATTGTGTTTTTATCTTCCGTCCCTTATCCTTAAGTTATTAGTCTGTGCCTGAGCAGTCGCCCAGGAGCTAAATTGGCGGTCGTCACTCCGGTGTTTAAAGACCTATAGATTCAAATGCTATGTTTTCCTGTGCATGGATAATAAGTGAAGGATAAATTTCACCCAGCTATCTATACCTTACTTACCTCTACGTGTTTTCTTTATGATTGATTTCTAATCTTGCGCCTTCTTGTGAATGATTAACTCTGTGATTTGAATGACCAATCCAGGAATGTTAAAGTCTACGTTTGAATGCTTAATCCTTGTTGTGATTGGCTTATCTTCTACTCCTGCGATGGATTTTTTTCTTGTTGCGGTCTTCTATTGTTTTTCGTTTTTCTTCCTAGAGTCATCGACTACATTATTCTTGGATGGAATGTTTATAGTTTAAAGGTTATGGTATCATGCAGTGCATCTAGGTCTTTTAACTGATGAGAGTTTGATTTTGATTTTACTGTTGAATAGCCATTATATGCATCCAGTTTTTATTTCGTTTTACTGTTGAAATCACCATCATTTGCATCTAGATCTGAAATCGTCTCTACTACTGAAACCATCCTTTATAGGCATTCACATTCCATTTCATTTTTTCCCAATTCGTTTTACCTAGCAATATGAATAGACAACATCTAAACATATATCATAATGATTAGACAGACAACGTTTGAATATATTTCATAGATAGCATTGAATACATATATCATGGACAACGTTTGAATATATATCATAATGTTAGACAGACAACTTGAATATATCTTTAGCCTGTGTTCATTTGTTTGGGTCTGCGAAATTATATATATGTAGACGTTTTTGATAAAACACAGGAAATTTTTATGCTTTAAACAATGTCTGATAGCGAAATTAGATTGCTCTAAACCCCGCAAATCTAGACAACTATATTTGTGACAACGATTCAATACCTGCGTTATCATATATCTGGATTATATGTCTGTGTTTTGTCATGACAACATTATTGAATATCACAATTTAAACTCCGTGATTTTTCCTTAAACTATTGGACAATGATTTNTCCGATCTAGGTTTGAGGAAGGCGCTCCGTCATGCATTTCATGTATTTATTAGACTGTTATTAAACAACATTGGTATTTGTAGACAACAATTTTTGGCAATGTTTAGACAACGATTTTGGTATTATTTAGACAACGATTTTTGTAATATATCACAGCGATATAGTTGATTGACAAATCACAACTTTCACAAATTATTCACAGCATTTACCCCAATCACAATGATATATTGGATTGATAAGTCACAACAATTACAAATGTATTCAATATATTGTTATGTGAATAATCTGTTGTTTCGGTTGCACTAAAACAATTATATTCGATGTATAGTTTCAGTTTTAAAAGATAGCAAAATTCTTATAAGATAGCAATATAGTTTCAGTTTCAACTAGCGAATTCATAAGATAGAAATTTCATAAGATAGTGATATAGTTTCAGTTTTAAATAGTGATATAAGACAGTGAATTCATATAGTTTTAGTTTTACAAGATAGTGAATTCAATTTTAAAGATAGCAATATAGACTTATCTGATATTGGGATTTGGGAAATAGTTGCAACGAACTATTTGTTTTAATAATAATTATTTTTATGTGTACAGATTGATGTATGGTTGCAATAGAATTTGTTGCACCAGGAATTTAATGTGATGTATAATGGTTACCATAGTCATATTTCCCTTGTGTCTTGTTGACTTGTCGATTGGGTGCTTGGATATAGTCTTCTTGTATTCTGACAGTTATTTGGTATCCTAGCGCGTTGGATTTTCTTGGGTTATTGGTCCAGATAGGTTGTGTTGAGCTAGTGTTACTATCGCGCCTATCGCCTTGTGACGGCATGATTCTTGATGAGGTGTTCATTGTGCACCCTAATGGATAGACGCGAATGATAACCTGGTCGGCATCTTGTGCTTCCCAATGTGGGTGTGTGTTCATTGTAATTGATGTTGGTACTTGGTTCTGTAATGCCTCAATCCGTTTGGTGTTGTGCGCCGTAGAGTTTTTCTAGTTACTGGTCGTCAAGCCATTGTATCAGGATTGTTGATGTTGTCCTTTAGCTTGTAGGCGTTGACTTCCTTGTATCGGGTGGGTAGTCGTTTTTTTTCCTTTTATTATCACATGTTTCGTCTAGTTCCATGATGTGCTAGTAATTTGGGTCATTGTTGTCTATTGCCTGAATGTGTAAGTTGTGTTCATCGTCAAGTCATGTTGATTATTTGTTTTCGTTGACTGCCTTCCTGCTAAATAAAAAGAAAAAATTATGTTTTTGTGTTGAGTCACTTGTAGTTGTAATGACGTGGAAGTTACATATGGTATCAGAGTCGATTCGACCAGCAACTTGGGATCACTGCAGCTTTAGTTGATTTGAATTTTTATAGTAAGTTTGCTAATTAATTTGATTTGTATTCATGTAGGTAATCATGGTTAGAGGATGCCACAGAGGCAGATGACGAGGTGTTAGGGGAGGAGGCATGACGCCTCTAGTAGCATCCACGCTTGAGTGGTCTAACCCCCAGGGAGACGAACAATTTGTCGGGAAGGAACAGATAGCGGTGGGTGATGTGGTTGAGTTGATGAGGTCCTTTCAACAGATTTCGGAGGAACTGATCATCCGTTTGGATAGAGATGAGGCCAGGCCACTAACACCCCCTGAGGGTCCACCACGCACTACGGTCGGTACTAGTAGCATTCACCTCGAACTCGAGAAGTTCAAACTTCCCGATTTCTTTGGTGCCCCAGACAGCGTAGCCGCTGAGGCATGGTTTGAGAGTATGGCGATGTACTTTTCACTTCAAAACTATACCTCCAACATGAAGGTCCGCATGGCGGTCTTTCAATTGAAGGGGAGCACTCTTTTATGGTGGAAGACACTCCTGCCACAATTGAACATGTACGTCGAAGACATGTCATGGGAGTTGTTCGAGGAACGGTTTAGAGAGAGGTATCTATCAGAAAAATTCATTAAGCGTCAGCTCAACGTGTTCAATGCCTTACGACAAGGTGGTCGTACAGTGCCTGAGTACGAGGCCCGTTTTATGGAGTTGCTTCGGTATGCTCTGCAATTGAATACCAAGAAACTTAAGGTAAACAAGTTCTTGTTTGGCCTTAATGTCAGCATTCGTGCAAAGGTTAGGATTTTAATGCCTTGGACCTTGCATGATGTTGTCCAGAAGGTCCTCATAGTAGAGAAGGCGCTTATCAGTGGGGTTTAGAGAAGGACTCTAGCGAGATCCACGGGGCAAGTGTCATCTGGTACATAGCATCATCAAACACCAGCTAGGCATTCACCAGGATATTGTGGCCTCCAAAAAGGACCCACTTTCACTACACCTCGGCAACCAGCACCTTAGCAGCGGACTCCTTACCGAGGACCATAGTACTAGCAACAGCGTCGACCGCAACAAGAGCAGTTTAGGCTTGTTCATCAGAATAGACTAGGATTCCAGGCCGGTGGGCCGTCAGCTTCTACTTCGGGTACCAGGAATACTGGACCGAAGAAAGGGTGTTGGACATGTGGGGAGCCACATTACTAGTGTGACTGCCCAGTGGAGAGGACTAGAGCATCTGGATCAGCCGAACCCACTACCGTGGGAGATTTGAGCAAAGCCCATCAGATTCATGCATCAGTGAACAAACGCCAGGAAGAGCAGTAGTCGACTGTGCCTAAGACGTTAGGTACCATCGCTGACCAGAACCTTAGTATTTTCATTGATCCAGGTGCTACAGAGAGTTTCATTTATGGTGCAGCGCTAAAAATAAATAAGGTAAAGAAGGTCGAACATGATAAGTTTTGCTTTGTAGAAATGGATTTTGGAGCCAAACAGAAGGTTGGTGGGAAGGTTACAAGTTGTAGCCTTAAGCTGGGAGATTTTTTCACCAGGTCCAACCTCTACGTCATGATCTTAGGATCTTATGACATCATGATCAATATGGACTTGTTGGAATCGCATGAGGTGATACTCAACTGTAAGAAGAAACAGTTGAGCTTGGTTGATGATGAAGGTCAGAGATGCATGATTGTATGTTGGACCCAGAGAGTTTCCCTAAGGTTCATCTCTTCCTTGCAGCTACGAAAGAGAATTTGAAAGGGATGTATGCTTTATGCGATCCTTGCGCTAAACGAGAAGGGATTAGCGGAAGGTCTAGAACACATTTCGGTGGTGAGAGAGTTTACGGATGTCTTCCCTGAGGAGTTACCTGGGATGTCGCCATAGAGGGAATTGGAATTTAACATCAACCTAAAATTGGGGACTGAACCAATAGAAAGAACTCCTTATCGGATGTTGACCCCAGAGTTACAGGAGTTGAGAATGAAACTGAAGGAGTTGTTGGACCTGGGACTTATACGTCCAAGTGTGTCATTGTAGGGTGCATCGGTTATCTTCATACAGAAGAAGGATGGGTCATGGAGACTCTACATTGACTATCGTCAATTGAAAAAAGCAACGATCAAGAATCAGTACCCAATGCCAAGGATTGATGATCTATTTGATCAGATGAAAGGCGCGACAGTGTTTTCAAATATCAACTTGTGATCAAGGTATCACCAGTTACGGATCAAGGAGGATGACATCCCTAAGACCGCCTTTAAAATGAGGTTTGGACATTACGAGTTTATTTTTTTACCGTTTGGACTAACAAATTCCCCAGGGGTATTTATGAGTTTGATGAACGGGGTGTTCCGCGAATACTTGGACAAGTTCATCCAAGTATTCATTGATGATATTTTGATTTACTCTCGAACGATTGAGGAGCATGACGAACACTTGTGCTTGGTACTACAGTGTTTGTGAGAGAAAAAATTGTATGGGAATTATCCAGGTGGATATCGATGGCCACCCACCTTTTCCGACTGGCTCAAAACAATTTTCTAGCAATCTTGGCAATTTACTATTTTTAGCAAGTTTTAACTTTCGGGGCCATTTTGAGGGCCTAAATGAAGGTTTTTCGAGATCAAGGTTCTCAATAATAGACAAAGGCATGATTGATCCCCCAAAATGAATCTCCTCGATGATACCTTTCCAACGATCTATCATACGCCTAAAACAGAGATCGTATGCAAAAGTTACGACCCCGGGAAGTTGATGTACTAACTTACCCAAACGGGGCCCACATGACTTTTGGTGCTTCATCTCCTAGGGTTAGGTTTTTGGATGTCTATGGTTTTTCGCATTCCTGTTTATTGTAAAAAGGCCTTTAGAGCCTCATTGTAATCATCTTCTTGTGAATGCAAGTAGCCATCACATCTCTTCTCAGAGATAAGCTGCCACCATTTTAACGAGTCTTTCACTCTATATTTTTACAGTCTCTGTACATTTCTTTCATTAATAGAAATTGTGTATTACTGTATCTCTGTTATTATGGTTGCATATCTGATATTTTTCTGTTATATTATTGGATATACGCAATATCTCTGTACATTTCTTTATTATATATCCGCTCTCATTTCGTGCCGAAAATAATCTGGATCAGAGAAATTGTCTAAATGCTCGTTTTATAAATCGAAGATTTGCTACTTGGGGCATGTCATCTCTGACGAAGGTATCGCCGTGGATCCAACAAAGTTCGAGGCTATTATGGAATGGCCTGCATCGACGAATGTCCCGGAAGTGCGTAGCTTCAAGGGTTTAGCGGGATATTATCGACGGTTCATCGAGGGTGTCTCAAAGATAGCAAATCTGATTACGGAGTTGGAGAAGAAGAACAAGAAGTTTGTTTGGACTGAGAAAAGTGCAGAGGAATTTCAGAGGCTCAAGGAGATGTTGACAACAACACCGATACTAAAGGTCCCCGACATGGACACAGACTTCTTGGTATGCACTAATGCATCCAAGGAAGGCTTAGGCGGAGTCTTGATGCAAGACGATCGAGTGATCGCTTACATCTCGAGAAAGTTGAGAAGGCATGAGGAGAACTATCCAACGCATGATTTGGAGTTGTTATCCATTGTTTATGCCTTGAGAGCTTGGAGACACTACCTTATTTTATGGAAATTCGAACTAAAAATGGACCATTGTGGACTACAACACATCTTTATGCAAAGCAACTTGAATGTGTGACAACGACGTTGGTCGGAATTGCTTAGTGAGTACGATTTTGAGATCACTTACATAAAGGGAATAATGAACAGAGTGGTTTATGCGTTGAGTTTGAGACCGCGCATACTTTCGGTGATGCCTCTTTAGATGAATCTACATGAAAAGATTCTAACTTTACACCGCGACGATGACTGGTACAAATAGGTCAAGGATTTTATCGAACAAAACACAATGATGGTACCAATATTTGAAGGATTTACATTGGATGACGATGGATAATTGAGATTAAAAATCGAATTTACGTACCACCGAACGATGAGTTGAGGAGTTTGTTCCTAAACGAGGCTCACAGAGCAGTGTACATGGCTCATCCTGGAGTCACTAAGATGAGGGCATACCTTAAACCCTTATTCTTCTAGAAAGGAATGAAGGTAGACATAGTCAACTACATAGAAAGATGTCTAGAATTTCAGTAGGTGAAGGTTGAACTTAGACATATAGCAGGATTATTACAGCCACACGCTATTCCAGAATCGAAATGGGAGGTCATTTTGATGGATATCATCGTTGGATTTTCACTGATGGCAAGGAGACACGACTCGAATTTTATGGTAGTCGACACTCGGACGAAGAGTGCTCATTTTATTCCTGTGCGTACGACATATCAGGCACCTAACATAGCTAGATTTTTCATCAGTGAGATTGTGAGGCTGCATGGTGT
Organism: Picea sitchensis; assembly: GCA_010110895.2. Taxonomy (NCBI): domain Eukaryota; kingdom Viridiplantae; phylum Streptophyta; class Pinopsida; order Pinales; family Pinaceae; genus Picea; species Picea sitchensis. Next base: position 12,114 of record SNQJ01S0078795.1, read on the forward strand.
GCCTAAGAGGATTATATCCGATCAAGGATCGGTGTTTACTGGATGATTTTGAACTAGTTTCCAAGAGGCCTTGGGAACCTAACTTAACTTTATTACCATATATCATCTGGAGACAGACGGGAAGACTGAATGAACAAACCAAATCTTGGAGGACATGTTGCGTATGTACGTGATGGACCAACATAAGCGTTGGGAAGAATTCTTGCCTCTGGTAGAATTCATGTATAACAACAGTTATCAAAGCACCATTAAGATGGCACATTTCGAGTTTCTTTATGGACGACTGTGTCGGGCGCCTTTGAGTTGAGATCAAATTGAGGATAGGGTCCTGGTGGGACCAAAAGCGATCAAAGAAATTGAATATCAAATGAAAACAATAAGACAAAGGATCAAGAAATCGAAGGATTGATAGAAGAGTTATGTCAATGCACATCGTGTCAACCATAGTTACGAAGTTGGCGATCGAGTCTTCTTGTGGATGAAACTGCATAAGAGTTAGATCAAGTTTGGAAAGGGTTCTAAACTCTCTCCTAGGTTCATGAGAGCTTTTGACATTATGGAAAGGAAGGGGCCCGTGGACTATCGACTAGCCTTGCCTGATTCTTTGAGGCGTATGCATAATGTTTTTCGTGTATCTGTTTTGAGACATTATATTAGTGATCCTACATATGTTATTGACATGAGTTCCTTGCAGGTATCTGACGAGGGTGCACTCATGATTGAACCAATCCACATATTGGACCATCACATTTGACATCTACGACGTTGAACCGTAGATCAGGTCAAGGTCCAGTGGAACAACTATAGTTCACACTCGGCGACCTGGGAGGACGCATATGATATGCGTCAATAGTCTCCATTTTTGTTTCATAGGTAGACTTATGATATTGTGATACACTTTATTTTGGCACTTATATACTGTGAAACTTTGGGACGAAGTTCATACCAAGAGAGGGTGTATGTAACATCCCGCTCTTGCACGCACTGAGCGAACTTATTTTTTGAGGACACTTGCTTACAAGTGATTTGGATTATTATATGATTGGTCATTTGATTATGATTATGAGATATTATGGATTTGATGATATGTTATTTTGTTGTATTACACAAACAGGTGCTATTGAATGGGTTCTCCTGAGTGTGCAGGAATTTGGACCTCGAGGATGCAAAGGCATCGATGAAACCCCTTGGACTCTGGATCGATTCAAAGAGTGGATTGTTGGGTTTGAATATTGTTGATGTGACTTATGTACATATGGTTAGATGTTATGTTGATTGATTATTATTACTGACATGATTCGTTGATGGATGCAAGCTGATGATAGCTTGACGACCAGACTCACATGTGGAGTAGAGGGGTCACGCAGGACAACCAAAGACTTTGAGGGAGAGGTGTGGAAGTAGCCCTGCCACAGCCTACTAGCACTCCCATTGTGGTTCGAACTGTAGGTTAACGATTACCTAGTTCGAGAAGACCCACGATGCTGTGAGGGCAGACTGTGATAGTCGCTCACGATGATTCTAAGGGGCGCACAATAAGGCAGGGACGTTATTCCTTAGAGGCCCTTAGTCTCCCACAAGATCACCTGACAGAGTATTGACTCAAGGGGTTTGATGTATACCAAGTCAGTCAAGAGGCGAGTGGCACCCTTGGAGCACGTAGTGAGTCCTGAAGGGCACGTCGTGCAAGGAAAACGGAAAGAGGCGAGTGGCATCCTTGGAGAACCTAATGTGTCATGAAGGGCATGTCACGATTTTAATGGGTACGTGAATAAACCTAAACGACCTTAAAATGAATGATGTGATCATTAAGATTTAAAAAAAAAAAACATTTTTTCTCTAATAAAAATGTTGCCCAACCTAATGAAATTAAAATCTAGGTCTAAGTAGAACATGTGGTCAATATATATATATATATATATATATA
>SNQJ01S0078795.1:14046-24309 GCA_010110895.2 Picea sitchensis
TTAGTTAAAAAGAAAAGAGGGTAAATGGTTGTTTCATCTACACTTGCTAAATTAATTTTTAATTAAAGAAGAAAAAGGGTAAATGGTTGTTTTATCTACACTTGCTAAATTGATTTTTAGTTAAAAAGGAAAAAGAGGGAAACCTAAAAGAAATACGAAACTTAAATAAAAAGGGGAAACCTAAAGAAAAGGGGAAACATAAAGAAAAAGTTGAATGTCTAACTTAGTAAGGAATCTTGCCTTGGGAACATGCTATTTATGAACTAAAATAGGAATTAAGTAGGGTGTAAGTCATTTAAAAATTTTAAGCGAATATTGGGACACCAAGGAGCGTTTTTAGGAATTCTTTTAGGTAGGTGAGGGAAATAGGAATAATTAATTATTTAATAAAATTAATTTTCTAGTCTAACTAGGGGATGGGTGACATGTGTACGGGGGAGGTTTTTCAAATTTAATTAACTGAAAAAGGAATTTAATGAGAATTTGGGAAACTAGTTACTTAAAAATCTCTATAAAAAGGATGGAGGAGGAGGAGGAGTATGGATCTAATCTTTTTGCGTAACGTTACGCTGCAGAATTTTTGTCTTGACTGAACTTCTCTTGTGGGAGTTGGGATACCCAGTTCGGGTAACAAGTGGTAGATCGACCTTGCAAGGTGAGTTGGGTGCTAGATGTTCTCTAGTATTGTGTGTGTCTCCCCTTTGTGGCTCGGGGGGCTCAGGGGGAAGAAGAGTACCCCTAGCCTTGGATGGGAGGTACCGGTGAGGTCACATTGGTTGGCAAGCGGAAGCTGGACAATGTGTGCATGGGACAACAACTTCAGAGAATTCGCGTTTGGCTAAGGTACGCTGCTAAAGTTGTTACTTGCAATGAAATGTAATTTACACATTTTATTTTTCTGTGTTGGGTTAAAGATTTCACTGTCATGAGATTTCTTGCACCTTCTTTCCTACTGTATTTGTAATCCCCTTGCTCATTGTATTCTGAATTGATTTCCCATGGTGAACCCAAACTCCGATTGCAATGACTTATATGTGTTGGTTTTATTCATTATTACGAAGAGATTGTGTTTTTATCTTCTGTCCATTATCCTTAAGTTATTAGTATGTGCCTGAGCAGTCAACCAGGAGTTGAATCGACAATCATCACTACGATGTTTAAATAACTATAGATTTAAATTCCCTGCTTTCATGTGCATGGATAATAAGTGAAGGATAAATTTCGCCCAGCTATCTATCCCTTACTTATCTCTATGTTTTTCCTTTATGATTGATCTCTAATCTTGCGCCTTCTTGTGAATGATTAACTCTGCGATTTGAATGACCAATCCCATAATGTATCCCATAATGTTAAACTCTATGTTTGAATGTTTAATCCTTGTTGAGATTGGCTTATCTTCTACTCTTGCGATGTATTTGTTTCTTGTTGCGATCTTCTATTGTTTTTCGTTTTTCTTCCTGGAGTCATCAACTACATTCTTCTTGGCTAAAATTTGTATAGTTTAAAGGTTATGGTATCCTGTAGTGTATCTAGGTCTTTTAACTGATGAGAGTTTGATTTCGATTTTACTGTTGAATAGACATTATATGCGTCCAGGTTTTATTTTGTTTTACTGTTGAAATCACCATCATTTGCGTCTAGATCTGAAATCGTCTCTACTGCGGAAACCATCCTTTATAGGCATCCACATTCCATTTCATTTTTTCCCAATTCGTTTTACCCAGCAATATGAATAGACAACATCTGAGCATATATCATAATGATTAGACAGACATCGTTTGAATATATTTCATAGACAACGTTGAATACATATATCATGGACAATGTTTGAATATATATCATAATGTTAGACATACATCTTGAATATATCTTTAGCATGCGTTCATTTATTTGGGTCTGCGAAATTATTATATGTAAGTGTTTTCTATAAAACACAACAAAATTTTATGCTTTAAACAATGTCTGACAGCGAAATTAGATTGCTTTAAACCCCACAAATCTAGACAATTATATTTGTGACAACGATTCAATACCTGCGTTATCATATATCTAGATTATATATCTGTGTTTTGTCACGACAACATTATTGAATATCACAATTTAAACTCCGTGATTTTTCCTTAAACTATTGGACAATGATTTCATTCTTTTTTTTATATACAACATTATCATGTGATAAATAGACAGAGATATCATGTGTTAAGGGACAGTGATTTCATGCATTGAATGGACAACGATATCCTTCATTTGTTAGACAATGCTATCATGTTTTAATAGTCAGGGATATCATATTAACTCAGCATTTCATGTATTTATTAGAATGCTATTAAACAACGTGGGTATTTGTAGACAACAATTTTTGGCAATGTTTAGACAACGATTTTGGTATTATTTAGACAACAATTTTTGTAATATATCACAGTGATATAGTTGATTGACAAATCACAACTTTCACAAATTATTCACAGCATTTACCCCAATCATAGTGATATATTGGATTGATAAGTCACAACAATTACAAATGTATTTGATATATTGTTATGCGAATAATTTATTGTTTCAGTTGCACTAAAACAATTATATTCGATGTATAGTTTCAGTTTTAAAAGATAACGAAATTCTTATAATATTGCGATATAGTTTTAGTTTCAATTAGCGAATTCATAAGTTAGAAATTTCATAAGATAGAAATATAGTTTTAGTTTTAAATAGCGATATAAGACATCGAATTCATATAGTTTTAGTTTTACAAGATAGTGAATTCAATTTTAAAGATAGCGATATAGACTTATCTAATATTGGGATTTGGAAAATAATTACAATGAACTATTTGTTTTAATAATAATTATTTTTATGTGTACAGATTGATGTATGGTTGCAATAGAATTTGTTGCGCCAGGAATTTAATGTGATGTATAATGGTTACAGTAGTCATATTTCCCTTGTGTCTTGTTGACTTGTCGATTGGGTGCTTGGATATAGTCTTCTTGTATTCTGACAATTATTTGGTATCCAACGCGTTGGATTTTCTTAGGTTATTGGTCTAGATAGGTTGTGTTGCACTAGGGTTATTGTTGTGCCTATCACCTTGTGAAATAATGATTCTTGATGAGGGGGTCATTACGCACCCTGATGGACAGACGCGAAAGATAGCCTGGCTGGCATCGTGTGCTTCCTGATGTGAGCCTGTGTATGTTGTAATTGATGTTGGTACTTGGTTCTGTAATGCCTCAATGCATTTGGTTTTGCGTGCCATAGAGGTTTTCTAGTTACTGGTTGTCAAGCCGTTGTATCAGGATTGTTGATGTTGTCCTTTATCTTGTAAGTGTCGAATTCCTTGTGTCGAGAGGGTAGCCATTTTTTTTCCTTTTGATTGTCGCATGTTTCGTCGGGTTGCATGATGTGCTAGTATGTTGGGTCATTGTTGTCTGTTGCCTGAATGTGTAAGTTGTGTTTTTCGTCAAGTCGTGTTGATTATTTCTTTTCGTTGACTGCATTCCTGCTAAATAAATAAATAAATCTCATTTTGCATTGAGTCGCTTGTAGTCGTAACGATGAGGACGTTACATATGGTATCAGAGCCGGTTCAACCTGCGACTTGGGATCACTATGGATTTCATTGATTTGATTTTTGATTTTAAGGTTACTAATTAATTTGATTTTTATTTGTGCAACTAACCATGGTTAGAGGACACCGTGGAGGTAGACGACGGGGTATTAGGGGAGAGGCATGAAGCCTCCAGCAGTATCCATGCCTGAGGTGTCTAAATCCCAGGGAGACGAACATGTTGTCGGGTAGGAACAGATAGCGGTGGGTGATGTGGTTTCGTTGATGAGGTCCTTTCAGTGGATGTTTGAGGCACTGATCATCCGTTTGGATAGAGATGAGGCCAGGGTGTTGGCACCTCCTAAGGATCCACTGCGCACTCCGGTCGGTACTGGTAGCATTCACTGCGAACTCAAGAAGGTCAAATTTCTCGAGTTCTTTGGTGCCCCGGACGGCACAGTTGTCGAGGCATGGTTGGAGAATATGGATATGTGATTTTCACTTCACAACTATACCTCCAATATGAAGGTCCGCATGGCAGTCTTTCAACTGAATGGGAGCGCTCTTCTATGGTGGAAGACACTCCTGCCACAATTGAACATGGGCGTCGAAGACGTGTCATGGGAGTTGTTCGAGGAACAGTTTCGAGAGAGGTATATATCGGAGGAATTCATTGAGGGTCAACTCAATGAGTTCAACACCTTGCGACAGGGCAGTCGTACGGTGCTCAAGTACGAGGCCTGTTTTATGGAGTTGCTTCGGTATGCTTCGCACCTGAATATCGATAAACTTAATGTCAACAGGTTCTTGTTTGGCCTTAATGTCATCATTCGTGCAAAGATTAGGATTCAGATGCCTCAAACCTTGCATGATGTTGTCCATAAGGACCTCATAGCAGAGGAGGATCATATCAGCGAGGTTGAGAGCAGGACTCTAGCAAGATCCACAGGGCAGGTGTCATCTGGTGCACAGCAACATCAAAGATCAGCTAGGGATTCACCAGGATATCATGGCTTCCAGAGAGGATCCACTTTCACTACACCTCAATGATCAGTGCCTCAGCATTGGAATCCTTACCGAGGACCACAACACCAGCAACAGTGTCAACCACAGCAGCAGCAGTTTAGGCCTGTTCAGCAGAACAGACCAGGATTCCAGGCCAGTGGGCCGTCATATTCTACTTCGGTTAACGAGTATGGATCTGATCTTTTTGCGTAATGTTACGTTGTTGAATTTTTGTCTTGACTGAACTTCTCTTGTGGGAATTGGGATACCTAGTTCGGGTAACGAGTGGAAGCTTGACCTTGCAAGGTGAGTTGGGTGCTAGATGTTCTCTGGTATTGTGTGTGTCGCCCCTTTGCGGCCCGGGGGGCTCACGGGGAAGAATAGTACCCCTAGCCTTGGCTGGGAGGTACCAGTGAGGTCACATCAGTTGGCAAGCGGGAGCTGGATGAAGTGTGCACGGGACAACAACTTTAGACCATTCGCGTTTGCCTAAGGTACGCTGCTAAATTTGTTACTTGCAATGAAATTTAATTTACACATTTTAATTTTTTTTGCTGAGTTGAAGATTTCATTGTCATGAGCTTTCCTGCACCTGCTTTCCTACGTTATTTGTAATCCCCTTACTCGTTGTATTATGAATTGATTTCCCATGGCGAACCCAAACTCCGATTGCAATGACTTATCTTTGTTGGTTTTATTGATTATTACGAAGAGATTGTGTTTTTATCTTCCGTCCATTATCCTTAAGTTACTAGTCTCTGCCTGAGCAGTCGGCCAGGAGCCGAATCGACGATCGTCACTTCGGTGTTTAAATAACTATAGATTTAAATGACTTGCTTTCATGCGCATGGATAATAAGTGAAGGATAAATTTCTCCCAGCTATCTATCCCTTACTTATCTTTGTGTTTTTCCTTTATGATTGATCTCTAATCTTGTGCCTTCTTGTGAACGATTAACTCTATGATTTGAATGAACAATACCGTAATGTTAAACTATGTGTTTGAATGTTTAATCCTTGCTGCGATTGGCTTATCTTCTACTCCTGCGATGGATTTGTTTCTTGTTGTGATCTTCTATTGTTTTTCATTTTTCTTCCTCGAGTCATCACCTACATTCTTCTTGGCTGGAAATTTGATAGTTTAAAGGTTATGGTATCCTGTAGTGCATCTAGGTCTTTTAACTAATGAGAGTTTGATTTTGATTTTACTGTTGAATAGCCATTATATGCGCCCAATTTTTATTTCATTTTACTGTTGAAATCACCATCATTTGCGTCTAGATCTGAAATCGTCTCTACTGCGGAAACCATCCTTTATAGGCATCCACATTCCATTTCATTTTTTTCCAATTCATTTTACCCAACAATATGAATAGACAGTGTCTGAACATTAATCATAATGATTTGATAGACAATGTTTGAATATATTTCATAGACAATGTTGAATACATATATCATGGACAACGTTTGAATATATATGATAATGTTAGACAAACAGTTTGAATATATCTTTAGCACATGTTCATTTATTTGGGTCTGCGAAATTATATATATGTAAGCGTTTGTGATAAAACACAGCAAAATTTTATGCTTTAAACAATGTCTGACAGTGAAATTAGATTTCTCTAAACCCCACAAATCTAGACAATTATATTTGTGACAACGATTCAATACCTGTGTTATCATATATCTAGATTATATATCTGCGTTTTGTCACGGCAACATTATTGAATATCACAATTTAAACTCCGCGATTTTTCCTTAAACTATTGGACAATGATTTCATTCTTTTTTTTATATACAGCAGTATCATGTGATAAATAGACAGAGATATCATGTGTTAAGGGACAGTGATTTCATGCATTGAATGGACAGTGATATCCTTCATTTATTAGACAACGCTATCATGTTTTAATAGTCAGCGATATCATATTAACTCAACATTTCATGTATTTATTAGACTACTATTAAACAACGTGGGTATTTGTAGACAACAATTTTTGTCAATGTTTAGACAACGATTTTGGTATTATTTAGACAACGATTTTTGTAATATATCACAACGATATAGTTGATTGACAAATCACAACTTTCACAAATTATTCACAGCATTTACCCCAATCACAATGATATATTGGATTGATAAGTCACAACAATTACAAATGTATTCGATATATTGTTATGTGAATAATGAGTCGTTTCAGTTGCACTAAAACAATTATATTCGTTGTATAGTTTCAGTTTTAAAAGATAGCGAAATTCTTATAAGATAGCAATATAGTTTCAGTTTCAATTAGCAAATTCATAAGATAAGAATTTCATAAGATAATGATATAGTTTCAGTTTTAAATAGCGATATAAGACAATGAATTCATATAGTTTCATTTTTACAAGATAGTGAATTCAGTTTTAAAGATAGCGATATAGACTTATCTGATATTGGGATTTGGAAAATAGTTGCAACAAACTATTTGTTTTAATAATAATTATTTTTATGTGTACAGATTGATGTATGGTTGCAATAGAATTGGTTGCACCAAGAATTTAATGTGATGTATAATGGTTACAGTAGTCAGATTTCCCCTACGTCTTGATGACTTGTCGATTGGGTGCTTGGATATAGTCTTCTTGTATTCTGACAATTATTTGGTATCCTAGCGTGTTGGATTTTCTTTGTTTATTGGTCTAGATAGGTTGTGTTGCACTAGGGTTACTATTGCACCTATCGCTTTGTGACGACATGATTCCTGATGAGGGGGTCATTGCGCACCCTGATGGACAGACGCGAGTGATAACCTGGTCGATGTCTTGTGCTTCCCAATGGGGGCGTGTGTTAGTTGTAATTGATGTTGGTACTTAGTTATGTAACGCCTCAATGCCTTTTTTTTGTGTGCTGTAGAGGTTTTCTAATTACTGGTCATCAAGTCATTGTATCGGGATTGTTGATGTTGTCCTTTAGCTTGTAGGCGTCGACTTCCTTCTGTTGAGGGAGTAGTCGTTTGTTTGCCTTTTGATTATCGCATGTTTCGTCTAGTTGCATGATGTGCTAATATGTTGGGTCATTGTTGTTTGTTTCTTGAATGTGTAATTTCTGTTCGTAGTCAAGTCGTGTTGATTATTTGTTGTCGTTGACTACCTTCCTGCTAAATAAAATAAAATAAAAAATGCTTTTGCGTTGAGTCGCTTGTAATCGTAACGATGAGGACGTTACAAGGTTCAAGATTTGCAAAGTTATATTCGCTCCCTCCCTCCCTCCCCTCAATCTCTTTGCGAGCTATATGGGTCTCTTGAAGCCCTCTGGCATTTGTCATCCCTGACATTGAAATGTAACGATGTTAATAAATTAATGCATAAACACTTATAAAGAATTAAAAGCATTAAAAGAATATAACAAAAATACTTAAAACATAAAACATTATAAAGATAAAATATATTATAGAAAGAAGCAAAAATAAGACCAACAAATTTAAACATTATAAAGATAAAATATATATTAGAAAGAGGAAAAAATAAGACAAACAAACTTAAAAAACATTAGGAAGATAAAACATTAAAAAGAAGTACAAATAAAACATTGTTAAGAGTGAAACTTAGAATAAGACCTTTAAATCTATTATCAATAAGATCATGAAAAATAGGTTTTTTTTATTATATAAAAAAAAAAAATTGAATTTGATATAATCAACAGTAGAAATTGGGAAAAATATAATAAAAAATCAAACTATGAAATCAATGATGAATAGAATGCTATAATCCATGACTAACCTTCAACAAAAACTAACAATGAATATAATTGATTGATATATCTTCAATTCAATGGATATTCCCATCCTAAGTTAACAAATTCCACACTTTATCAACTAACCCTATGACACATGGAATTTCATTCATGATAGCGAACTCTATTAATGTTATTGATAGTAAAAACAAACTAGATTTAAGGTGCTTAGATCTATGTCATCTAATGAAAAAAAAAATACAATGTAGTTTTTTTTATGAAAGTATATTTGGAAAACAAACAATTGACTATAGAGTTCGCGGATAAAACTTTATCTTATTATATTTTATTGGTTAGATTTGGCTTAAAATTAGAATGAGAAAGGACCCTATTTTTTTTTTTTTTTTTAAAGACCAATGAGAAATATTGAAAAGCCTCCATACCACTATCACAATTTCGATCATTCTTATATTGGTTGGCTATATACTAATATAAGATACGTTTATTTCGCCAACAAAAACTAGTTTTGGCTATATACTAATAGAACACATGCTTATTTCCCAAAACAACGTTGGACCAAACTAAACTATGTCATCATGATAAGGATATTTAGAATAGATAAAAAAATAACATTGTTTAAACTATGTATTGCATGATGTCAAATTCACATTAATTTCAAAAATGAGAAAGGAGTTAAATTCTTTGAAATTTAATTTATGTAGATCAAGTAATCTTTAAATCATTTTAGTGAATACATATTTTTAATTGTGTGATTATTCTTTTTTATTTTAATTGATTTAACAAAATTATAAAATATATTATATAGAATTTTTAACTATTACTGCAGTAAAAAAATGAATTAAAATAGTAAAGACATACATTGGAACACATTAATTATCATGGAAAACCTAGAGTGGAAAACCTAACAAGAATGAAGGACTAGTTCTTTCTTCTTAATCAATAGAGAGTAGAAGGAAAAATATAGATTTTAAATATCATTGTAGAATTATTAGACACTAGGGTCTATTATAGTGCCCTTCGTAATATTGTTTCTCCTTGTGTTATCGATCTACTCCTCTTAGTGGTTTCCCTACCATGGAACATGAAATCACTACAATAGGAACTGAACCCATTACCCTCCCCTTTGTTAGGACTGTAACATCCTTGGTCATTAATTTTATGGTTTTCATTTCTCACAATGATTATAGAAGTATCTAGTGGATTTTGATATATGTTACTAACTCTGAATGGGTGAATTATGGTGAGGTAACATGGTTGGCACATGGGTCTATGGAGAATAATTGAATTGTTACCTTGTTGAGGGCATAACTTTTTCGTAAGTATTTCATTTGAAGAAAATGCACCATTGTTGAAAATTTATTGACCTATATAAAATATAGTAAAACTTTAAAGAAAATTGTTTTCAAGGTTAGAGACACAAAAATCTCACTTGTTTGATCCCTAAATGGAGGATTTTAAGTTTTGGTCTATTAGTGTGGTCTCCAATATCTAACCCAAAGTGAACATTTTAAGCCGTAAATTATATCTTCCCCATACCATAGATTCAAGTGAGGTGTTTGGTGAAATGTGGCCCTTTTGGTCATTGGGATCCTACAAGTGAGGAGTTTGGTCAAATGTGGCCCTTTTGGATGAGCTTGTGAATCTAGCATTTGATTTCTTCACTCTAGAAGAGAGCATCTATATATTGGGCAATTAGAAAAATGAGCACTAGGTATATAATCAATTGAATTCCTAACATGGAAATGCAGAGGCACCCCTGTAGACGAAGCATGAATATTTATATATTCTTCTACTATTTTGTCCACCTACTTCTTCTATGTAGAGAAACCCTATAAAAAGGCTAGGGTGATGTTAAGGTCCTAACCCGCACATAGGTAGATTAATGTATTCGGATGTAATAAAGGTCAATATTAATAAGACCTTTCAATAAAATAGAATAAGGCGGATGTAAGAAGACCTAATAGAAGCTTCCG
>SNQJ01S0078797.1:8702-36037 GCA_010110895.2 Picea sitchensis
GAGGAATGTAATTTGAGAATATTGTAATTACGAGAATAAAGACATGGTTTGATTTATACTTTGAGGAAATGATCTGGAAAAGACGTTTCAGTTATTGTATGAATAGGAACTAAAGTGCCAAGTTCCCATTCAATGCAAAAAGCATGCATGTCTTATTTAGACACTTAAGGTGAGATCAACTTGTAACTATCAAATCAAATGTAATGGACTGTCTTAGGACAAGTGATAGGGGTCATGACTTGACAATTGAAGCCTGATTTTCATCTTCTGTGTTATTAGGATTAGTGTCGTGATTCGTGAAGCTTTTTACCTTTTTCTTTACATTAGCCTCCCTCTATAAATTGGCCACCTTTAGTAGAAAGGGTTATTGTTAGTATGATTGTTAGTAGTTACTATTGATAGTAAGTGCCATGTTGAGTCTTACTAATGTTATGTAGCTGCATTGCAAAGACAGTTGTGTGCTGCGAAGAGTAATTGAGAGTTGGAACTTTCTTGGTAAGGGTTGAATGCCTTGCCAGCATTAGATATGCTGGTAGTGATGCATTCTAGATGCCTTACTGGAACGATGTGTTTTTGATTTGGCATATCATTGACTTGGTTTATTCTGTGCTACAAGGTGGATATTAGTCATGCTTTTCCCTTAGTTTGGTTGGTGCGAACATGTAGACCTCCAACATAGAAGGTTACTATTGTGGTTATTATTTGATTGTTGGCAGAATCTTTTTCTATGAAAAAGTCTGAAGTCATATTTGGTGTTGCAAAGACTAGTAAGGAAGCCTTGTTTGGAAGGATAGTAAGGTTAAGCACAACCCATTATTGCTTCCTTGGCTTGGTTGGTTCCAATCTATGTTGGACAAGTTTCTGGTTGGGAGTGACAGTAATATATATTAATAAAACATAAAAATATATAAAAAACAAAAATAGGGAAAATATGGGAAACCTACAAAAATTGAAAAAGAACATAACCATACCATAATACTAGCTAATTGATACCATTCATGATTCAGTGAAACAACAATACCATATTAAAATTTAAATTTGATACTCATGTGTGCCCAAACATTTATTTATTTAATTATAAAAGGTAGCTGTCACATAGTCTGCCAAAATGGAAAGCCCAGAAAGACTAAAGTTCAAAACAGTACTAAAGTATGACAACTTTAAGTCACTATAAAAGTAAATACATAATAAAACAAGCAACAATATTCAACGCAATAGAGGCTACAGTTGCTTGAGGTAACACAACACGCAGCAATTTAGGAAGACAAAAGCAGAAGACACAGAGGACAAAGGAGCAAACAAAAATAGAACAATGATGAAAGACTAATGGTAGAAAGGTGGTGTTGCAGCAGTCCTTTTTAAAAAAAATAAATGTCAAAGAAACATCACTAAGAAAGGAGGCAAGAATAAATAATCAATAGGAAATGCTAAATTGCAAGTAGTGGGCATGGAAGCACACTTCAGATGATGGCTCTAACCTCTAATATGGCTTGGTATAATACATGGTCAAGAGTTTGACTTTTGACATATTCTGTTTATGATTCAAAATTATATTGAATTTGAATAAGACATATGAGATGATGTGTTGATGGAAAACAATGTATAAATACAATGCAAGAGGCAAGCAATATAACTTGCAATACAAAAAGTGACATTTAAAATAATAATAATATGAGCAAACTACAACAACCGTATTTAAAAGATCGTGAATCTAAACAAGCATTGCAAGGGAACTGTCATATGTCTGCTTCTTAGTCAGGTCACTCTATGTAGATGTTTCAACAAATTCAAAATAAGATGGATACATGCAGTACAGATCACTGATCAAAATTAGATTCTCAAGGTAGAATAAATTCTATCTCCAATTTTGCCTTTGACATTCAGCTATTCTGGTATATACAACACTAAAGTCAATGAGAAATAAACTTCATCAGTTTTGGAAAGTTGGGTATTATGATGTGTAAGATGCGCAAAAGTGATCCTTACCAAGTTTGATCTTATACTTTTATCTTTGATTGCATTTGGATTTCAAACTTAGAATAACTTAATAAATGTGGAACAACACTATAGTGTCTGCTATCTAAATATACTATGTTATATTTGATATTATCCATACCTAGCACCATGTAATTCCTACTTCAAAAGTATTGTGCTACAATGCCATTATTCATGAATCACAACCATGGCATTGATTATAAATACTTGGAAAATAGGCTACAAAGAGGCACTCAATTGAAGCTCCCACAATGTTGAAATTGCTTTAGCCTCTAAGACTTCCAAGGCTCATGGGTCACAGGGTAGCACAAATGGAAACATGAAAATTCTACATGCAAATGTCAAGGAACAATTTTTCACTAGGAGTAGTGGTGTATTGATAAGAGTTTTTATTGATTTTTTATTATAAAAATGCTTTTAGGGTATTGGTGGTAGTTTGTGGGCCAAAGATCAATAATGTGGCATTGAAACATGGCAGGAATGAGGGTTTTGGTGGTGGTTTTTGGGCATGTGTGGTTGAGAATGCTATAGGCTAGGAATCTCTAGGAGTTCTTAATCGCAAGAATGGATTGGGAACTTTGATGGGAGTATCTCAATCCTTGTCTAGAAGCTCCCACAACATTTTTGAAGCTCTTAGAATTGCTTCCAACAATTTTGAATGTTTCGTTCTGGCTCCTAAGCTCCTAGAAAGAAGCTCCCACAACGTTTTTGAAGCTCTTAGAATTGCTTCTAGCATTTTTGAATGTTTCATTCTAGCTCTTAAGCCTCTAGAAACAAGCAAATGTAAGGAACAGGTTCCCCAACTTATAGGAGTGATTCTTGTGCAATTGTGGTTCCAACGAAGAGGCCTTGAGTACAAAATTTTATTATTGAGTATAGTTGTTGAAGTGTATTATTGTCCTTGGGTGGGTAGTTGTCATTGAGGTTATTTGGAATTGTTTAGATGCTAGGTTACTTGCATAGATAATGGAAAGTCAATGAGAGCAAGTCGTCATGTTGCATGTTGGTTGCTTTGTTGTGTCACCACCTTAGCACGGGGGACATATTGTCGAGTGGCAAATTTGTCCCGCGATGATCGATTTCCAGAGATAAATTGGATAAGTATTAGAGAAAATTACTCACTCTTGTACTTTGTTATGTTATTAATTTCTTTGAATGAATATAATATTTTTATTTTAACTTAGGAGTAGGCAGTAGTAAGATAGCACCTCCAAGACTTATGTTTGCATACCTTGAGTAAGATCAACTTCTTGGAATGCTTGCTCAATATCACTCCTGACAAGTACTGTAATCATTTCCACTCTATCACAGGATTTTCTTGAAATCAACTTTAATAAACAAAGAATTCTTCGTTTATTGCCCCCCCAAATCACAATAATATTCAACATGATATTTTTGCTCTTAATAAAGATAACATTCAAGCCGAACAATTGGAGGTAAATATACTTGAGCTACAATGTTAGATCTCGGGTTCCAACTAGAGACTGCTCTTAAGATTCATAGTGTTTGTTATAAGATTCTTATTCTCTTGGTTGATAATTTTCATCAATTGAATTTGATGGCTTCTTTATACACTTTCAACAAGTTTGGCCCAAGGAAATTCCAATTTGCTTTATATAATTTATTAAAGAAAACCATCAATCAACTCGGTATGATTCATGGGTAGCTCACATATAGTTACCCATGAATTATACTGAGTTGATAGAGTCTTGAAGAGATGTGTTGGGACTATGCTACTTCAAACTTTCATTGCTTCTTGCTTCTTGGAAATCTTCTTCTGCTTGAAATCCCAACTCATAATAATCAACAAATGCTTGGGAAATAATACTATTATCAGCGACATGTTCCCTGTAAATGGCCTTAGGTTATTTCAATTGCATGCTTAGTTGCGAGGGCTTTGAGAAATTGCTTAGTTGGTTTCCCCCTTTTGATCCATGAAGGCGAGTTTGAACTTATGCTCCCTTAGCTCTCCTATCATCTACAATCTTAGTTACTTGAGTTGGATTTGTTGCTTTCATTGATAACTTCTCATTGAAAAGTTGTTTTTCAAGTTGTAGGTTTGTAGCCTTGAGTTCCTTGTAATTGCATTTTCATCACTCCTAATGGTGGTTGCTTGTTTACCATAACTTCTTAAGAATGAAGGTGTTTACAAAATAATATCATTCCACCATTCCAACTTGTTTCTTCTCTTGGGCAAGGATTGATACATTTAGTTTCCATCTTAGAGTCCCTGAGACACTCGAAGGAGAATAATTGATGGGGATTTGTGGGCCTCATTCCTTTGTTCTAAAAGTCCTTGAGGTTGGCTAGCCTCCTCAGGGTATTTTCCTCCTTGTATTTCAGAGCATGTTGATTTACTTGCCTTGATTAAGGAATTTGAGTCCCTCATTTCACATTCCTTTGGGATAATCCTCCTTGATTGAGGTTGAGAGGTTTTGTAATAACTAGTGTTGCATGGGTGTGACTAGGTGCTGGAGCGAGTATATGAGTGGGTTTGGCAAGTTGAAAACTTTTTAAACTAAGTGTGGCAGTGCAATAATATTTCTTTGTAAAGGAGGTTGTTGTGATGTGGGTGTGGTAGGTATGAGAATAACCCCAAGTTAGACGATAAAAATTACCTTTCTCTACTGCAACCAACTTAAAGAAGAAAATTAATATTTCTAAACAAGAACAAGCTCTCATGAGCTTCATAGTGGAATTGGGTGTTGGACTAGACCTAAAACACCGTGAAGGATGAAAATCACTTAATATTAGCCCTGCCTACACAGACATTAAATCTCATTTTGAAACCATTGTTAGAATATTAGGGTAATTTTGAAAACAGCAGTCTCTTTTTAATTTCAAAGCAAAAACCCTTTAGATCTGAAGCATAGACAGCATGTGTAAATAGATCTATAGAAAACAGTGACAGTAGAAGAAGACAAACTTTGATAAAACTCAGATCTTAAAGCAGATTAGATAAAGCTCATTCAAGATTATAGTAAACACAATCTATAAACAACAAACTCAGATCTCAAACAGTGATATGAAAACCCTCTCAAGAGTAATAGCAGATCAAGCAAACAGTGATGCAAACCCTTTCAGTTATGACAGCAGATCAACAGTGATACAAGACTTCTTTTTCTATATGACTGTGGTTCAACAGCAAACAAGGAAGATCACTTGCATTCTAAATAACTCAGATCTGAACTTTCAAAAAGAAACAAATTAGAAACATACCTGGTACCAACTTTACCTGTGAAGATAGTACACCACCACAAAATAATTAGGTCCTGAGTGTTATGCTCAGTTAAAGGTTCGGTTCAGATCTATTTGAGATCTTTTATGCCAACGTTTGAAGGATCTTTCATGCCACCGGTTAGGGTTACTGGAACCAAGAGACAAGAACCCAAACCCTAAGTTAAAACCCCACAGCTGAGAATGGTACTGCACACACGGTTCAGTACACCACACATAGAAATCCTACAGCTTAGACAGGCACGGCACACACAGCAGATGATGGGCAGCCCCTTTAGCATGCAACCCTTGCAGCAAACATGACAACGGCACCCACAGTATACACACAATAAAAGGGATGCGGCTACAGCAAGTCTGAACGCAGCCTTCACAGCAGCTACACCACAGCAATTACAGGACTGGTAGCTCACAAGATAGGCCGCAACTCTTCTGCAATAGGGAACGGGTCTGCTCACAAGATAGGCCGCAACTTTTCTGCAATAGGGAACGGGTCTGCTCACAAGATAGGCCGCAACTCTTCACATATCAGCAACAGATAAACACACGGACTGAGGCCACGAGCTCAAGAGTACTTCCACGGTACCACAATAGAAGTAGATATGAATGTGTGTGTGGTAGGAGTAGAGTAGGGTCTCTTAAATAGTAGTTTAAGGCAAAGGTTAGGGCTAGGTTAGGGTCGGTCTAAGTTGTAAAGAAAGTCACATGTTTAAATTAAAAATTTAATCATGTGACAAAATTCATAACCCAAAAATAAAACAAAAAGCCCATAACAAGGGTGAGGGGGGNATATATATATATATATATATATATATATATATATATATAATGTATCTGTCATATATATTCAAAAAAGAAATAAGAAAAAGGAGAAAAACAAAGAGAAAGAAGATAAAAAGGAAAATACAAATGCATAATGTGTGACTCCATTTAGTGAGAAATAGTCAAGGTTCATCATTCACCCAAAATGGAGTCACACATTTAAACGAACTGGGGACTACTCACTTTTAGATTCAGATTCCTTTTTATGCATGATTTAAATTCTGCATATAGATATGCATTGAAAGTCTGGGTAGAAGCCCCAAATCAAGATTCTGTTGGTAATTTAGAATTGTACGAGGAGAAATTTAACTTTGGTGAAGTGGGTACCTGGCTCCCAGCATGGAGAACATGGGCTGTTATGCTGCATTCATCTTCTCTTTTGTATGATGGAACATTGTTTCATAAACTGGAGGAAATTGCTGAAAAACAAAAATGCAGTGGACATACTGCTGGGCCATTTTTGTAAGATGATGTGAATGTTGATTCTATGATGAGGGCATACTCATACATGAATGCACATTGTACATCTAGACGCCGATGGCTCTTGACGGTTGTATAAGGTTATGTACTTGTTACCCTTTTTTAATTCAAGTTATGTTAAACCACGGGGCATTGGGTCTGGGGATGATATTGGATCTTGTTACAGAATGTTAGACAGAAAGATGTAATAGTGGATTCATTAATGATTACAAACAAGTACATCAATTAATGCTTGGATTGGAAGTGGTTGCTCTTGAAGGTCATACTATATCTTCAGTTTGAGGAAAACTTTTCAGGATTAATTATTATGTTCATTATTTTGAGTATAAACTTAGGACATGATGTTGGGAAATGTCAAGAGCTGACTCACAGAATTAGTTATTGAGTAGAATAACTCCATAAAGGTTGGACTCTGGAGACATTTTAGATCTCATTAAATAACAATAGAGTGGTCTTGATTATATGGGATGCCATCTTGACTCTTTCAGCATGCCTTGAGCATATGATGTCTAGCAAAGCACAGTTATGGAGAAGATGAATAATGAGCTCTTTGCTGTACGCATGAACCAAGGACATTTCATGGGGAGTTTGGTGTGCTGTACCATTGATTGAATTCATGTGTATCAAAGGCAGTGTTGTTTTTTAGTTGGTGCCTATGACATCTTGGAATAGAAATAATAGTTTAGAAAGTGAGTAATGGCTAGCTAGTTTGGCTCGTCTCAGCTTGTGTCATGCATATGTATTGATTTCTGAGCATTGTGCTCGTTGGTTTCCTTACAAGGATGTCTGGTTCTTTCATCACAGTTGTAACCCTAGAGAGTGAGCATATGTATCCAATACACTACTTACTATGAACAATTTGACTGGTCCATGTTAAGATGAAAATTGCAAAGTCTGAGCATTTGACTCTACTACAATAGGTACCAGCTGCATGCTCTTATTCCAAGACCACAATAATCCTGGATGATAGAAGAAAAATATGCAAGTACAAACTGAATTTGCTAGCTTGGTTTGCCACTTCAGAACTACCTCTAACGATTTCCTTTCATGCTGTTATGGATGTATTTTGCATTCTTGTAACTTATTTCAAACAGTGCATTAAGTTTCCAATATAGCTGAGTTTCCTCTCCAGTCAATTGAGCGAATCTGGCATAACTGTATTAATTTCTTCTTTACAATTCAACTTAAGGGAAAGTTCCAAGAGCCATTTTTTCTTTTGTCTAAAAGGTACCCATCCTTCATTTTCTTTTCTAACTACATCGTCATAAACTATGGTAGCTATATAGGAGCTCATCATTGAACACTTTGTATTTGTAATAATAATAATCTAATTAAGGTCACAGCCTAGCCAGACACCAAATTAATGTATGGGACTCCCTTGTTTGCAGGACATGGGACCCCCTCTGTGCATTGATTTGACTGCTTACTCTACAGAGGTGTACACCCTATCCCCCTCTGGATTTGAACCTGTGACCTCCAAGGAGGAAACACACGTTCTTAACCATTAGGCCCACTCAAGCTGTACTTTTTTGCTAAGATGACAATATTGATTTGGATTTGCATTTTCTGTACTCTTAATGTATGAGAACCCCCTGTTTGTGGGGGGACCCCCTCTGTGCAGTGATTTGACTATTTAGTCTACAGAGGTGTACATACCCTATTCCCCTCCGGATTCGAACCTGTGACCTCTAAGGAGGAAACACCTGTTCTTAACTGTTAGGCCACTCAAGCTGTACTTTTTTGCTGAGATGAAAACATTGATTTGGATTTGCATTTTCTATACTCGACTTCTAGAACGTTCTTACTACTCTCTTGATATTCTGCACAGTTTGCATGTATGACATCTATTTGGACCAGCTTGGTAATTTGCATGCGTTTTAGGTAAATAATAATCTCTAGCTGTGGGACAAACGATGGGTTTTTATCTGCTCTCTGCCTTATTCTTCTTTTTCTAAACTTCTTTTCCTTTTCCAGTGCCGCTCTTTCTTCATTTCATTGCTGAGTCATGTTCTTTATGTATGGATATAGATATATTTTGAAGAAAAGCCAAGCCCAGCCATATAAAATATTATAAGTTACACTTCATGGTTGAGCCCAGATGATAACTTTGGCATTCATTCGTGTATATTTAGCACTGTTTCTTGCATGCTATCCTATGCTCTGGACTGCTCTCCAGATTTAAGCCCTGTTCTTTCCTTTGACTTCATATGCTTCTAAAATACAGCAAGATGATTCTGTACTTATTGTTGAGGTTTTCTTTCTCATACTGGGATCTCCTCTTCCCTTTGAGGTAGAGGTTGGGCCTGTTAATCGATTATTAAGGTGACTTGTGAATATTCTTTCGATTGTCTCTCTCCTCTGCCTTTCTGTTTTTTCCAGTCAGTTTTGTTGTGGACCTTGATTCCTTCTGTTCCAAGTATATTATTGGTATCTATGTGTCCTGACAATCCTTAGCTTGTTGAGGATGGGAGCCTGGATAAAATAAACTGTTAGCTCACACACAGTTGTCTGCCAACTTCTCTGATATGTCCTTATTTGCATTGTTTGGTACATGGGGAGCAGAATATTCTCCTTTTCTTGATTTTGTTACCGAATTTAAATTACAGTTACGTGTTTTCTTTTCTTTTACTTTATGTGGCATTATCATTAGTCCTGGCAGCTTCGTGTCTATCCCTTAGGACTTACCTCATTGCAATCTTTCATTTGTTTCCAATTTCTTTATTAAAACTTAATATTAACAAGGTTGGATTATATGGACAGGTGTCAAAATGGTCCGTTACTAGTTCTTATTCCTTGTTTATTCAATTACAGGGCTTATTCCTTGTTTATTCAATTACAGGGCTACTTTTGTGTACATTGTATTCTGTATTGAAATATCCTATGTTATTTTATATGCATGCTGTTTAGTATGGTCTGGTGCTTTCCTGGAACTTTTTAAATAATTGTCATGACAAGGGAATACTGCTGTGCTTTACGGTGCCACACAAAATAGAATTTTGTCTGTTGCACATTTCCATTTAATTTATGATTTGTTGGGAATTTTGCCTGAGCTGATGTGGAGTGGGTCGGGAGAGTCATAAACATTAATTAATCGTTGGCTTGCTATTGCATTTCAGGAAGATGAGAGCCTTAGAAGGTGGAAGGAGCAATTGCTTGGTTGCATTGACTACAACTTCATTGAAGGTTACTATAATATATACTGCTTACATTCATGCATGGGCTGATAGATAGTTGGATTCATCTCTAACAATGGCTAATCTCATATCATATTTTCAGAGAAAATGGAGCCAGAAGTTATATTTCTCTATTTGGGGATTGTACCTTGTGGCCATCGAGAAATAAATTTATCATTGCCTCTTCAGAAAAGCGCCAGTGACATAGCCTTTACTTTAAAGGAAGGTTCCAAGTACAGTTTGAAGTTTACCTTTATGGTTCGCAATAACATTGTTTCTGGTTTAGCATATGAGAACAGAGTTTGGAAATCTGGAGTTCCAGGTAGGTTACTTCAGGTTCTTGAATTTGTTTGTTGTTAAACATGAGTTTTGTTTCAACAATATCTCAAAGCATGCTGATGATCTATTGGTCTATACAGTTGACCAGACTCACTGTATGCTGGGGACATTTAGTCCTCAGCGAGAACCATATGTACATGTTCTGGAAGAGGAAACAGCTCCATCTGGTGCTCTTGCTCGTGGATCTTATACAGCCAAAACAAAGGTTTGTAACTCAAGGATCTGAATACTCATAGGAATGTGTTTTATGCAATTTTTTCTCATCCAACGAAACTACAGGTCAAGCTCTGTATGATGCCAAGCTTAAGTTTTTGGAGCTAGGTGTAATGTGCTCTGCTTTTCTTCAGTGAATGTTTTGGGAAAAAATTAACATGTCCTGTACAGTTTGTAGATGATGATCGGAGATGTCACCTTGAAGTGAATTATTCTTTTGAGATCAAGAAGGACTGGTAGAAGCTCTTCAAGTCAACTTGTTGAAGGAGCCAACATTTGTCAGGATTGTTTCAGATTCAGTTGCAGTTGTCTTTATATTCTGAGTATAAATTAAGAGTAAAATTATGTTATCTTAAGCTGTGTAGGATGTTCAACATGCAATTTGATGCAAATCAGACACTTTAAAAATATTTTTCTGGTTCATAACTAAAATGGTAGCTTTCAAATTGTATCCTAATGTGAAATCTGTATACATTAAGTTAATGACAATAACGTGAAAGTCGTATACATTATTTTGTGCTTTTCTTCTGTTCCTCATCCCCCCCAACAAATTGTAGGTTTTCAACATTAAGAAAACATTGTTTATAGTGTTATCCTTTAGGAATGTAAGCTTCTGAAATTGACAATTCAGACCTGTACTACACTTAGCATGTGTGTATGTAATTTGATTAGAGGTGTGTATGCTATTTGGTTTACATTAACTCTGTTTTGCTATCTGATATAGATGCAGGTTGTCTATTTTAATTCTTGTTGATCATGAGTTTGTTTCAGCAGCTCACTTGTAGTTATATGAGTCAAAGAACTGACAACTATGTTAAGTTGTTTTATAGATCTTCGATCCTCAATCTGCACTGAAGTGGCAAACACTAAATCCACTGAAAGTGATAAAAAACTAAATGTTTTTGGTAGGTCGGGAAGAACTCATTACATTACTTACAGGGGCATATTGAACTGAGGAACTACTACTGCGTAGTGGAGAGGGTGGGCATTGCCTTGCTTATAACTTTACAGATTAAAGGAATTTTTGCTTCAAATCATCATGCTATTCGTTTATCGATTATTATTTTCCTCGGAATTAAGCTATTTATTCTAAAATCCCTAAGAACCTAGAAACAAGAAGAGGTCATTTGTACTCATCAAGTTAATTATTATGCATTTCTATCAAGAATAAAATGACAAATACAGTTCATAGAGCATTCGATCAAACATTGATTTAGGGAGAATCTTGGCAAAGAAAGTTCAGTGCTAATGAACAAATGTATTTCCTTGACAAATGTGGTTTATCTGAATTGATTAACACTGGGTTGAAATGGAAAATCTTTTACCTTAACAAGTGCGTGGGGAACGGAAAGTTCTCACATTGAACTTGACAACTTGTCATTCACATTGCAAAATGGATATAAACACTGAAGTATTGTTATGACATCTTGGGTTGCTTCTTAAGTATCACAAACGAAATTATTCCAGTTAGTCCTCAACATCATGCCATACACAATGGCATAGTCAAGTTTTACTTAATGCAAAGGATCATACTTCAAATTGGATTGAATGGGTACATATTCACTAGACAATAGAAGGTGATATGATACTATGAACGGCCCCTTTTTTTTTGCAGCATTAATAACGTCACATTCTTGAGGGAGCTAAACCTTAGTGGGGGGAATATCATCACCCCAGCTTTACCAACTAGTCGAGTCCTGAATGACAGACATCAAGATAAAATCTACTAATTCCTTTATTTATAACATACCTACCATGTTAGCTTAATATTTTGTTGTGAAAATTCAAGAATGAGTTTTGAGAGATCGGAAGGAATTTACCAATTCTTGCAATTATAACAGGCCTCCACTAACTATTAAATATCAGTAATTCGAATGTGTTTTGCAAATATAACAGGCCTCCACTAACTATTAAATATCAGTAATTCGAATATGTTTTGCAGCTTGCTTCAACTAACTTAAGGTGATTTACTCATATTCACTTATAGGCTAACACATTTGTAGTATGGAAATAAACATTAACGGGGCTTCAGAAAATAACTAAAAATAACTAAAATGGCGATCCGCTTATAGGCCAACAATTGTTTGAAAATAAATACTGACCTGGCTTCAGACAATAACTAAAAATCCACTGGAGATCAATTATGAGAAACAGCAACACAGCAGGCCAAAGTTCTATCTTGTAGGAGCTTGCAGCAACCATAAATCTCTCTTAGATAAGAAAAAACAACCGCAGAATGAAATAGATATTTTAGAACTGATATGGTCTATTCAAAAGAATGTAAAGTTGGTCAAAGCGGACCTTATATTTTAGTTTATTGGGAATATGAAAACCTTGCGCAAACAATGCCAATGCTGTTGTACAAATCATAGAATGCTTGCACAACTTATTGTGTTAAAATAATTGATACTGTTAGTGGAAATGTAAATGTTGTAGGCAAGTAGCAGCTCATAGAACGGCAATCCAATGTAGTTTCTACACTTGTATTTATCAATTCATAGAAACAGGTTTTGTCTATCTTATGTATGGATTTATGTATTCTATTTAGTTAAAATAAGGATGATTCCCAAATCCTTTGAAAATGATTGATATGCTTCTTACACCAAGATAGAGAGAAGAATAGAATGGAACACAAATCATTCGTCATAAATTAATTAAGCTGTCGGTCTTTTGTAAATTTCTTCTGATTTTATCCTGTTAGATATAATTGAAATTTCGAATTTTGCCGGTCAGATGTGAAAACCTACATGCAAAAAGATTTAAACAAAAGCTAGGTGATGCTTTACTATAAAATGATGAAAATATTGTTGACTATGAAAAGATTGCTTATCGAATATCTACTATTCACTCATTTTCTTACTAGTAATTAGAATGAGTGGGAAAATTTACTATTCACACATTTTCTTACTAGTAATTAGAATGAGGTGGGAAATGGGTGGAAACCTTTGGACTTAATAATATCCTAGTTTTGATCTTTGGATTAGCAATGTATGTTTATATATGATGAAAGATTGAAGAGCCTAGTAATGTAATAGCTTTGAATATTAATAAAAAATGCATCACCGATTGCAGATGAACAAGGACAAAGTCATAGAAGGCTATGATTTCACAAGAGGGGGCTAAAAGGGCTAAGCTAAAGTATATTATTATATTTTTAGCCTTTGAGTTAGTTGGGAAAGTGGTTACATGGGTTTTCTCGGAAAGCCACATGGTGGATTATCATATGCAAATATATAAACCATAATTTTGATGTTTTCCAATCATTCCTCGTTCATTCTTGTTGGTTTTGCATGGGAGCGAAGGTTATAGGTAGAGAGCCAATGCTAGTTGGCTATGTGATCTTACCTATTATACCAGAAATGAAAAATGATGCACATATGCATGAGAATGATGGCAATTGAGGAGTACTATCCACAGTTGAGATTCCCTTGTGTTTCCAGCGATGAGATTTTTTGGCCAGTATGTACTAGAATCTTGGAGAGAAAGGGAATAGCTCGAGTGACTGCTTTGCAAAGAAGGGAATTCTTTTATTTGGGTTGTGCAGGTTGAAGTTGAAAGAGCGCTGGTAATTTGGGAATGTTGTGTGTGTGTGAGAGAACAATTTGTAGTAGCTTGATAGCTAGGCTTGTGTGTGTGATTTAGAGTCAGCTTGAGCAATCGTCTTTGTGGATTTATAGCCCCAACGTGGGGGTGATTTGCTGCTTAGAGAGCTAGAGCAACGAGGTTTATGGTTGGGTGGAATGTTTGATGTCTATAGCCAGTGGGTGTAACAATCTTTTAAAGAGAAGTTCCCAGTTCTTTGTGTATAAATTTATGTTGCGTTATTTGCCATCTTTTTAATACTGTGCATTGCATGAGCCTGTAATGGTTAATGTGCTTGTGTCATACTTGTTTTTATTTAAATTTGGTATTAGAGTTTAACTTGGTCCAAGAATGTGAATTATTGAGGTACTCGGATATGGGTATGTTACACTTTGGTATTAGAGAGCAGGTTACACCGCTCACGCTATATGGGTCGATAGATAGAATGCTTTTGGCATAGGTAGAGTCGGAGGGTGTTTTTGGGGTTGGGGATTTTTTTATTATGAATTTAAGCATTTTTGAAAATTTGGGAGTTTTCATATTGGTGAGGAGTGCTAACGTGGGTGATGTCATTGGTGACGTGGTGGTGATGTGGACTAGCCACAATGTTAGGCGTAGGGGTCATGGCTATGAGGTGGCGGGCTCACAGGTGATGGGACGACCACATCTAATAATTGGTTTACGAAACCTTTGTTCAGTTGTTTTGGGAATTGAAATATGGGTCCGCGACCAGTTGGAAGTTGTCGCGTGGCACCAGGGCAGTAAGGGATTATGGGGACTCGGGAGAAATTAATGAATGTGCTACTTGAAGGCCTGTAATCTACCACCATAATCAATTTTGGATGGATGATCGCATACATTTGTGCCTCGTCAATGGGCTAACTTGGACGCATCTTGGTGGTTCATAAATGATCCCCACTATAGATTTGGATCGACGATGGGGAAGATGCACATCGAGAGGAAAAGGTGTAGGATGGGGACCCATCAACAACGTGGGTCGATGACTTAGTGTTAGGTGAACGATCGAGTATGGTTGGGGCCTATAAACAATAAAATTAAAATAAAAAGAAGAGAAGGGAGCAAAGGGACGATGAGACATGGCTAGAGTGGTTAAGAGGGGTGACATGGCATCGCCTCACGGTGCCACATTACCAACCATGTTCGCAGGTTGCCACATCAACATATGATGGCCTATGTTTATAAAAAAAACCCAAGTATAGAGCCATAACACGAGCATATTAACTCAAAGTTAGATGAAGTTTTATTGATATGTCCACAATGAGGAGGGCTACACAAGTGCCATCGAGAGCCATTAACCAAATATGCTTCAATTTTCTAAAAATTGTCAATTAGAGGATTTTGAAGAATAAGGTGGTACTTTTAGATAGAGACCTTATAGATGATATTTTTATAGTGATTTAGAGACAAACATTGTTAAGCCCTAATATTGGTTCATTACCCCTTAATTGGGGCATATTACATTAGTAATGTTATTTTATTTATGTCGGCTTTATTCCATTAAGTTATAATTATACCTCCTAGTCTCCTATATATAGCAAGGAGACATTTTCATTTGGAATCATCTTGGAATTGTACATTTATGTGGGCATAAGGAGGTTGACCCCTCGAAGAGGCTTATTATCTGAATTTCTCTCTTTTTCTGAGGTTTTTCTATGCTATATTGATATTTGGTTCTTAACAAACATGAAAATAATTAGTGGAGATTTTCGCTAGATTTCAAGGGGTTTGGAATGGGGATGTTGAAACAAGGCCAAAATCCACTATTCCAGGCCACTTTTGTGGTTTTCAAAGAAGGAAGAGGGACCCCAGATTACAAATTTGGAAAAAAATATTTACTTGACATTTTATTTTCTCAACAAATCATGCAACTTTGCCTTAATAAAGGTTTTCTAGTTTTGCTTAGTTTGGGAGATAATGATTTTTGTTAAAAAATCAAGTTTGGAGAAAATGTAAAAATGACAAAGTTGACAATTCTAGATTGACACAAATTTTCACTAGAGCACCAGATTTATAATTTGAAAGTCGTTGTGTACTCAATTAAGAATACAATTTGTGCTCGATACAAAATATTTTTTGGTTTTTGATAGATTTTCTTTTGTAGCTAGTAGAAGTTGGCCCTCGAGTTAGTTTGCACTAGTGGAAAAAATACACAAATTGGATGAAAATGACATTTTCAGAAAACAATAACTTTTAACTTAGAGATTGGTTTGAGGCATTACTTTAGTCATTGGAAAGATGATTCAGAGGATAATAAGATCAAAGGATTATAATTTGGCGAAGTGTTACAAGATCCTTCATAAATTGAGAATAAAATGGACCTATAGCTTTAATTGACAAATTTTATAGTGCATAATTCCTAACAAGCATGGTTGCTTGCACATTTTGCAAAATTAGGGGTACAAGCAAAACAAGTCAAGCTTATGATTGCATATCAGAGACATGGAAGATGCACAAAGAGCCTACAACTATGAAAGGGAAGTTAAGGGCCAAAACATCAGTTTAGGTAATGTGGAAACATAGTCTAATGGATATAGAAGCAAGGTAGAGCCAATATAGCTAGTAGAGACTATGAGGAGTCTAAAGATGGAAGTGCAGAGTTACAAAGTTGATAATGAAATATTAATAAGAGCACATGAAGAACAAAATCAAATGAACATTCAACTGTTACAAAGTCTAAATCATTTGCAAATACAAATGAAGAATGGATAATGTTGAAGACACGAGGAAGATGACAAACCTCATGCAAAGATGAATAATTATAAGGGATCCAGGAACTCAAGAAGTGCTAGTAGAATTCAAAGACAATGTTACTCACCTAATCATTCAACCAGGTAGTTACATGCATTTGAGGAGTCAAGGAGCAACCCTGAAGTGTACCCTGTTAGGCATCAAAGAAGAAGATACAAATTGAACATCGTGCAAGGTGAGCTTATGAAGCTTAAGCCACCGACCTTTGATGATGAAAACAAAATGAGAGATGATGTTGAAACCAAGTTGCTTGGAATTAGAAAATATTTTCAGTTGCATAATTACTTATCTAACTTAGAAGCCATGCTTGCCATATACCATTTGCAAGGAAAAACTTCTATGTGGTGGGACTAGTTGAAGCAAATTAAGCACATTAATGAGAAAATGATTTCTTAAATGTAGTTCAAGAAATATTTCTAGCAACAATACCTTTCAGAGTACTACTATGAAAAGAAGATGCAAGAGTTCTTTGAAGTCAAATTGGGGAACATGACTAGAGGAATATGAAAAAAAGTTCTTGTAGTTGTTGAGATGTGTGGGTTTCATCAAGAAGCAGAAGGTGAAAATTTAGAGGTTCTTAAATTCACTGTTTTTTTATAAAGACAAAATTCAATTTGATAAACCCAAGACTCTGATAGAGACCTGTATGAGAAAAAAAAAGTCATAAACTTTTCATAAATATTGGAAGGATAAGAAGGAGAAATCAAACCAAAGAAAGAAGGGATTCAAACCTCCTTTCAAGAGAAATAATTTCAAAACATACTAGCAAAATCAATGAGCTTAAGATGAATCTAAAATGATAGACTCCTTGGGAAAAAGGCGAAGGCCACCAATCAAATGTTGGGGATGTAAAGGAGGGAACATGTACAAAAATTGCCCTCACAGGGAAGACAAAATGAATACTTTGCACAACATTCAAGAGGCTACCACAATGAAAGATATGGACACAAATATTCCAAGGATGTATGCAACTCTGGAAGATCGACATGCATAACATTAATCACACATGATTTAGGTGGAAGGTAAGTATACCAATCATTCTGTTGCTGTTTTAATTGATTCAAGAGCGACCCATAGTTACATTGATTCTAATTTAGTGGACAGATTTCAATTAAAGAAAGGTAAGCTTGAAAGATCATGGTTGGTTCAACTAGCCATTGGAACCAAAAGAAAGATCAATGAGATTGTCAAAGGCTATCCAATAGATATGAATGGAATGAATACAAACACTGACCTAAATATCATTTCATTGAGATTTTATGATATCCTAATTGGAATAGATTGGTTGGAAAAGCATCACGTTGTCCTAAATTGCCATAATAATACATTTACATGTTTTGATGAAGAAGGAAAGCAAAGCACTGTGCAAGGAATTTCAAGACCCATTTCTATAAAGGAGATTTCAGCCTTATAATTGAAGAGATATTTCATAAAATGATGCCAATTGTATGCAACTCATGTGGAAGAGCCAACTAAGACCAAAGGGCCAAGTCTTAAGGATTTTTTTGTGTTGCAAGAGTTTGAGGATGTATTTGAAGAAATACGAGGTTTACACCAAAGAGGGATATGTATTTCTCTATTGATCTAATGCTTGGAGCAAAGCTTTAAAATATCAGAATAAAGCAGTACACACCATGTACACAAATGTGAGCGTGGAGTACAATTCCAATATAGATAAAATAAATGTGTTATACAATAATTCCTTAAAGAATATGAGAACCTTCTCCAAATATCCAATTATATTCATACATCACCATTCACATGTCCTCAATAATGAATACATGATCTCTATATATACCTATTCATACACTACACATGGTGCCCCTTTACAATTAGGTCGACGTTATTACATATACATTTACATATCACAAGTACATTTAGCCTCATATATGCCCCCCCTTGGGGTCATATCATATACATTTAACCCCATATATGCTTCCCTTGGATCATAACAAGCTGTTCTAGCACCAAAGACTCCTTACAAAATGAACACACTAAAATTAAAAGAGTTACAAATGCAACGAGAAGAATTGTTAAAAAAATGGTACATGTGCCTAAGTGTCTCACCTTGAGGAGCACTGGTGCCTTTTGTGAAAAGGAAGGATGGAACATTGAGGTTGTGTATTGACTTTAGATAGTTGAATAAAACCATTATGAAAAAATAATGCTCTATCCAGAGTTGACGATCTCTTTGATCAATTAAGAGGAGCAAAGATATTTTGAAAGATATATATGGGATCATGATATCACTAGGGAAGAATCAAGGAAAAACATCAGTAAGACAACTTTGTTCGACAACTAGGATATTCCAACAAAGGAAAAACACCTTTAGTAACCACTCAAATGACTAGATCATAGATCAACACACCGATGTTTTTACATGGTAAAACCCCAACGGGAAAACATCCACGATCCCTACTAACGTGGCCCCTTGAGACAATTTATTAATGCAAAAGTAAAATAATACAAAAGTGTTTCTTACAATCAATCATCAACAAATGATCCTCCATGCTCTTTAAATAGATATCATGGTCTAATTAGGTGCTAACACACAAATCAATGTAGCCGTTAAGATCTAGGAGAATATGAGCAGTCAGATCACTCTATGTCTAGAACATATCGTGACTGTCGGATTACAAATGCATACTAAAGAAGCACACTAAGGAACACACTAAGGAACACATTTTAACCTAATGACACATTAGACCAAGTTGTTCTTAACTAACTCCTAAGTGTCTAAATATCCTAACATCCCCCCTTAAGAACAACTTGGGATATGATTGAAATATTTACAAAGACGACACAATAGGAGAAGGAATGCGGCATTAAAGCCTACCTCCCCTTAATGACAACTTATTGAACTCCTAACATAGATTGAAGTTTGGAAAAATTTGCTTCTGTAAGAGACTTTGTGAATATATCTGAAACTTGATCTTCTATAGGGCAAAATAACACTTCAATAATTTGATCATGAATGAGCTTTTTGATGAAGTGCATGTGTAGATCGATGTGTTTGCTACGCTATTATTGAACTGGATGTTTGGCGAGCTTGATGGCACTTTGATTGTCGCACAAGAGGGTGGTTAGATGCTACTGTTGGAATCCAAACTCTGGAAGGATACGTTGAAGCTACAAGGCTTCTTGACTTGCATTAACCGCTACTCGATACTTTGCATCGGAAAAAGAAAGAATAATAGCATGTTTTTTCTTACAAGCCTAAGTGACAGGTCCATAACCCGTAGTAGACTTTCTATCATCAGGGTCGCTGACTCAATCTAAATTAGTGAAACCAACAAACAAAGGATCCCCCCTGAACTGTAATGTATCCCAAACCAAACTATACCTGAGACATACCAAGGTATCCTTTTAGTTTCTTTCCAACGACTTTCATGAGGTGTTTGCATATATTGAGAAAAAATACCAACAACAAAGGAAATATCAGGACGAGTATGAGTCAAATAAAAGAGGCTACCAACCAACTGACGGTACAAAGTGGCATCAACCTTGGGAGTAGTACAAGTGGCAACAAGTTTGACTCTAGACTGGAAGGGAGAAGGGGCTGGTTTATAATCATCCATGTGAACGTCGCTAAGGTCATAAAAATATTTATACTGGGAAAGAAAAAATCATTCCTTGATTTGCAATACTTGGAGGCTAAGTAAATAATGCAAATAGCTTAAATATGTCATTTCAATTTTTTTAAAGGTTGGATTTCACACGGGTTAAAATTTTAGGGTCACTACAGTAAGGATAAGGTCATCAACATAAAGAACAAGTATTATGAGATAGCTTCATAGTTTATTGGTATAGACATTAGGATCAAAATGACATCTAGAAAAGCTAGTGTCAGGAAGAAAGCTGCCCATTTAGGCATACCAAGCTCGAGGAGCTTTCTTAAGACCATAACGATATTTCTTAAGATGACAAACAACATTGTAGTCAATCTGGACATAGCCATGAGGTTGTTCCATGTAGATTTCTTCTTGCAAATCCCCATGCAAGAAGGTGAATTTCACATCCATATGATGGACCTCCCATTTATGCGAGGAAACAAGGGCTATAATAAGGTAGTTGGAATTCATTTTGGCTACAGGGGAAAAGGTTTCATTATAGTCAATGCATTCCACTTGAGAGAACCCTTTGGTAATTAACTGGGCATTGTGTCTTTCAACACTTCCATTTGATGCATAATTATTTTTATACACCTATTTACATTTGACAAGTTTTCTTCTTTTCGAAACAGGGACAAGATCCCAAGTATCATTTTCCATTAAATATAGATACTCTTCATTCATTGCTGTGTCCCAATATGGATGACCCAAAGTTTCTGTAAATGTGTCTGGATCACGAGTCTCTGAAATTTGATCCAAAAGAGAATAGGCTTGTTGGAACTGTGAACATGTTTGATGCTGATCTAAATGATCACCAACAAGATCACCAACTGCTTCTCATGTTGAACGTACCCATCTGAGAAGTGGTGGTGTTGGTGCAGGTTCATGTTCAATGGACTCATTTGGAGGAAGGTGAGCATGCAGAGGTGGATTTTCATCCTCATTGTCATCATTTGAAGAAGAAACCAGAATATGAACAAAAGATGGCACAAATGCCAAAGATAACACAAATGTTGAATTAGGCTAGCAACCCAAGAGATTTTCATCAAATTTAACATATATTCTAATAATAATTTTATTGGAATGAGGTTGGAGAAGTCTATAACCTTTGACATATTCAAAATATCCAACAAAAATACACTTCTCACTTTTACGCTGTAAAACTTTCCTTTTCTCATCAGGAATGTGAGCCCATGCTATAATGCCAAATACACGGAAGTGGCTTACATCTAGCTTAATTTTATTCCATATTTCTTTTCGTGTTATATTTTTTAGAGTCTTTGTGGGAGTGTGATTTACTATGTAATTTGCACAATTGATGGCTTCTTCTCAATAATGAAGACTTAATCTCTTAGATTTAATCATACAATTAACCATTTCTTTTAATGTGCGGTTCTTTCTCTCAACAACACCATTTTGCTGTGGTGTATATGGAACATAATGTTGCATTTGAATGCCCTGTGCAGCGCAATAACTTGTAAATTTGTTGTTCACATTTTCACATCCATTCTCTATTCTTAACCTTTGAAGTTGATGTCCAAATTGTTTTTTTGTAAGGGCCTTGTAGGCCATAAAATTGTAAAAACCTTTACTCTTAAGTTTTAAGAAGTAAACCCAAGTGAAATTGGAGAAGTCATCCATGAAGGTTAAGAAATACTTACACCCAAAGAAATGACAAGAAAGCGGACCACACGAATCACCATGAACAAGTTGCAAAGGGGTCGAGGCGTGCCAAGAGACATGTTTGTCAAAACTGTCTCGATGATGTTTGCCGAGAACACAACTGACAAAAACACCATCTATGCAAGAAACGAGAAGAATATTAGTTGCCATATGTTGATTACATAGTTGTTGCAATGAGCGATAATTTATATGACCAAACCGCTCATGCCAAAGTTTGCTCAATTCATCACTATGAGCAACAAAAATTGATGGAAAAGACGATGGCCCAAAATTGTCAAACTTGTACAACTTGGTAATATAATCAACTATTCCAGTTGCTAGAACATGCTTAGGGTATTTTAAATCCTTAATTACAACTTGGTGAGGTGAAAACTCTATGTTTTTACCTTCACCTGAATGAGTGATCTGATGCATTGATAAAAGGTTGCAGGAAAGACTTGGAACATATAATACAACATTGAAATGACAATTATCTACCTAAAATGTTTTACACCCTACAACACTAAGAAATCTATCATCACCAACAAATATTTGTTTGATATTGCATTCATTTAGAGTAGGAAAAATGACTTTATCATCGACAACACATATTTGTTTGGTATTGCATTCATTTAGAGTAGGAATAAGGCACTTATTAGAAGAAGAAGTAGAAGTTTCATTGAAGGATAAACTAGAAGAAGAAAGTGCATGTCCATGAGAAGAAGAAGAAGAAGAAGAAGAAGAAGAAGAAGAATCAATACTTATGTTGTGCTTTTTCATTGTTGCTTCTAAGACTTCCATCTTTTTAAAACATTTAGACTCCCCATGACCATCTTTCCCACAAAAGTTGCAACATATTTTAGTTTTCTTACGTTTGGATTTTGATCCTGTTGGATTTTCCTTATTTATAGAGCATCAGTGTTAGTAGTGTTCTTCTACTTCATTACCATTAACATATATATCATTTACTGAGCAATAGCAACATAAACAAGAGACATAAAATAACACAAGATATTTATTCTGGGAATACCCCAAATGGGGGAAAAACCTAACAACCTTTCTTAGATAGATTCCGTTCACAAAGCAAGTCCAATTAGATAAACCCTAGTACAAGTGCTAGCTTAACTAAAAATACCACCCCAACTGCAACAACAATACCATACAAATGTAGTGCACCTCCTCAAAGAGTAGTGAACAAGAGAGAGATACCAAAAGACCAAGAAAGGATAAACTGTGTAGTTGTAGCTACTGCGTCACCTCCTCCAAACTTGCACCTTCCTTCTGTGTAGTTGGGGGAGTGTGAGTGAGTGAACAAATGAGCTAAGGAGCCTCCTTATTTATAGTCTTTCAATCCTTCTAGCTGGGTCAACTTCTCTTTTGGGAAGGTGTCTTTTCACTATACTTTATTCTTTTGGGCCGACTTCTCTTCTAGGGTATTTCAACATTTGTCCAATGGATCTCTTGCTTCTAGAATCTTCTCCACATCTAAGAAATGTCATCTAGGAGGGAAATATCCTCTCGCAACTACCAAAACATCAACACTCCCTCTTAGCTAGGGAGACATATTTCACGATGTCTTCATCTGGTATTCCACTGACTACTCTACAATATGATAGCAAGCACACAACTGCTACAATGCCTTTGGTAGCTCAAATCACTAGGTATAGTCTATGCGATCAAACAATAGCACACACAGATACATCCAAACGATCTAGTAAGCTCTATGACAATTAATTAGTAGTACACAACTCCTACAATGTCATCCAATAGATCACAACTGATGCCAAGTAGTACACAACTATTGTCGAGTGACACACAATCACTACTAGTGGAACACATCCACTGTAGTAGCACACAAATACTGTCCGAAGTCACACAACCTCCTCCAGTGGAACACATCCACCGAAGTAGCACACAACTACTGTCTAGAGTCACACAACCTCCACCAGTGGAACACATCCACTGTAATAGCACACGACTACTGTCCAGAGACACATAGTCTTCACCAATGGTACACAACCACCGAAGTAGCACACAACTATTGTCCAGAGTCACACAACCTCTACCAGTGGAACACATCCACTGTAGTAGCACACAACTACTGTCCAGAGACATACAATTTCCGCCAATGGTACACAATCACCACAGTAGCACACAACTATCGTCCGAAGTCACACCGTCTCTGCCATAGTCTTATGACTATGTGTGTGATGTTTCTTCTCTCAGCAGGTTCGATAGTGCATTACCCCCTCATGAGAAGAAACAACACACCTCCCTCTCAACGAGGGTGGACATTCAACAACACTCCAAGATTGTCCCTGAAGTACTCATACTTCACTCTTGACAAGGTGAGGATGTTTGCTATCTGCTCGTCTGTTGATATGTATTGGAGCTCCACAACTCCTCTTTGCACCATGTCCCAGATGTAATGATATTTGATCTCTATATTTTTATACTTGTCATGGAATATATGGTTCTCGGTAAGCTTCACACAACTTTGATTGTCACAATGTATCAAAGTTGGCTCCAATTCTAGATCAAATATCCCAACTAGCAACTTTTGGAGCCACACTGCTTCACGACTTGCCACACTTGCTGCAATATAATATTCTTTTGAAGTACTTAGTGCCACCGATGTCTGCTTCCTTCTCAACCATGAGATCATGCCCGATCCCAGACTGAAGCAACATTCAGAAGCACTCTTCTGATCCGTTGCACTCCCTGTCCATTCAGAGTTTGTATATCCTTGTAGCTTCACATCTCCACCCAAGAAATATCTCAATCCATATCCAACCATACCATGAAGGTGTTGATTAAGTTTGGTTGTCATTGATGTCAACCCTTGAAGAAAGTCCGGTAGTGAATTATGGTAGCACAAAGGTTTGGGTAATGAACCCAAGGTTGTTTCATGTATAATGGTATGAATTTTAATATATTTGAAGGTAATACTATTCTATATGGATAATACATGTCATGCCATTTCTGGTGGTATGTGGAACGTCACATAACTCCTCATGGTTTGAGAGTTATGGCCTTACGAAGTTGGAGGACCCTCGAAAGTTGGCTTGAAGCCCCAAAAGGTCAAAGAAGTCAAAGAGCTTGCAAAGAAGAAACTATTATTTAAATGATAAAGTAAAGTGACAAAGTCAAGAATGATTATTTAAATAATAAAGTGAAATGAACAAAATAAAAAAAGATTATTTAAATATTAAGTGAGGTGACAAAGTATTTAAATAATAAAGTGAAGTGACAAAATAAAAAAAAAGATTATTTAAATGATAAAGTGAGGTGACAAAGTCAAGGAGGAATATTTAAATGATAAAGTAATGAAGAACTTTCTAATTATGAAAAGTGGTTAACCCTAAAAATGAGGAAAATAGGTTAAGTGACCTAGAAGATGGAGAGTATAAATAAGAGGCAAGACTCTCTCATTTTATATCACACTTGAACTTATTGAATATCTATAGGTGACTAAGGTAAACAAATGATATCTAAGCCGAATTTCAGAGAGAAGGTGAAGAAAAGAAAGCCAAAATTCAAGGGAGGATAAATTCTTTTGATGATGCTTTCTAAGGTATGTTGTTTATAGGTCATCTCACCATTTTCGCAATAAATTTTTGTCTAGAATGATTTAGACCTTGAAATTGATATTCCATTGAGGAAACATATCTAAGTATCCGTGGTAAAAAATTCAGCATGTGGGTTGTTGTATTTTTGGAATTACACTCTGTGGAAAATAGGGTTTGTGGCTAGTCCTGAAACTAGTCTAAAACATGTGTTTCAGGTAAAAACTTCATAAGTTATTCATAACAGATCCAAATTAAGTAAGGAAAAATGCGTTGGTTAGAGTACAGTTTGTAGTATGCTGTGTAACATGTTTAGATCGATTCAACAAATATTTCGTGTGGGGCACGCTCTACAAGGTCTCTCTCTAGAATAAGCCAGAATTCAACAAGGTATGCCATTTTTGCTATAACTCATTTTCTGAGAGGTTACAAGTAGTGACACCTGGAGGAATTGCATAAAACACACTGAAGAACATTGTGTATCCTTTTCAGAGCTTTATTCATTACATGTACATAGTTATGATTATTTCAAGTTAGGGTTGTTGACTAATCCCAAACTAGTCATGTGAGACTAAATAGAAGTTTGATGAAAATGTTGGTCTCTTATTATGAAAGTTAAGGAAGGGTTGCAGGTATGTGATCATATACACCAGGTCTATTATAGAGTTACAAATCATATTTGGATGATGAAATTGATGAGGGCTTTTTGTTAAGGTACATGTTGGGTATATGGTTGAGACAAGTAGTTGATGAGTTGACACATATATGAGGTGTATAATTGATGATGTTGGTACATATTGATGAGTAGTTGAAACCTAATTGGTACATACTTGGTACATAGTTGGATGCACTTGTTTATGGTACAGGTTGATTACAGGTTGTTTGCTACAGGTTGGTGCATGGTTGATGCACTTGTTTATGGTACAGGTTGAGGTATAGGTTAATGCATGGTTTAGGTTTATTGGTACAGTTTTACAACAATATATCTCAAAGTGATAGTGTGACAGTGGTTCCATCATTCTACTTCTACTTCAGGGCAGTTGGATGGAGCAAGGACAAGTGGTTGTAGCCACCTTCTGGTTGTAGCCGGAGAACATAGGGGGTTGTAGCCTCCTTCTGGTTGTAGCCAGAGAATAGGGGAGTTGGAGCTTCCTTCAGGTTGTAGCTTGAGAAACAAGGGGGTTGGAGCCTTCTTCTAGTTGCAGCTGAAAAACAAAGGAAGTTGGTGCTTCCAATGAATGTAATTCTTCAAGACATATAAGAAAAAGAATTCCATGGTTTTCTCCCGCTTTGGGTTTCCACGTAAAACACTAGTGTATTGTGTATGTGTATGATTGTTCATTTTTTCATTGCTTGTTTACTTTGCAGTTATTGGATGATAATGCTACATTGATATAACACTTGGATTATATGGTTAAAAAAGATTAAATTTCTCTATTACTGATTTACCCCCCCCTTAGTAATCCAACAATTGGTTTCAGAGCAGGTTCCTTCGGAAATCAGTTTAACCACTTAAAGGTAGAATATGGAGAGCAACAACTTATATAAAAATGGAATACCACAGTGCAATGGATAGAAGTATGTATTTTGGAGCATAAGGATGAAAACATATATACATGCACAGGGATTTGAAATTTGATAATCGATTGTAGATGGATACATAACACCAACAGTTCCACCAACAAATGACAAAGTAGTGAAACTCGGTCAGAATAATTTCAAAGCCAAAAATGCACTTCTGAATGGTCTTAGTGAAATGATATTCACCAAAGTTACACATTGTAAACCCATTAAAGAGATTTGGGACGAACTTCAAAATATTTATGAAGGAGATTCAAAAGTCAAAGCAACAAAGCTTCAAACTTACAGAGGTCAGTTCGAACAACTTA
>SNQJ01S0078798.1:0-36087 GCA_010110895.2 Picea sitchensis
TGTGTATATGATTTCATGTTTAAGTTTGAAGTTTGAAGGGATAATGGAATGAGTTTCAATTGTTTCTCTATCTGAGTAAGAATTCCTGCAAGGAGTGCAGTGGAAGTGTCCGTAAGGAGTGCGTCGACAAGAATTCAGGGTTGCGTCTCTGAAGCTCAGATAGTTTTACTTTTGTTCTCATTTCCCCAGAAGTGCAGTTGGGCACAGGAGCCGTGCAATGAGTGCACAGGCCAAGTAAATTTTAGGATTGCGAACCTGAGCAAGAGTTAAAAGACTGCTGCTGCAGGAGTGCGCAAGGTCGGAGGAATTCAACACTTAGACGTGTTTGGAGGTTGCCACAAGGAGTGCGTGCAAGGATCCTCTTTGAGGCTCGAAGTTGTGAGAAGCTCTTGAGGAGTAAGGATTTTGAAAACATTGAGGAGCATCGGAAGTTTGTAGCACAAGCGGATAAGTACAGGGAAGAGTCCTTGGTTTCCTTCATAGAAATCATCAAAGGGAAGAGACCGACGGTCAAAAATCTGTGGAGAGGATTAGCGAAATCCTACCAGCCGTCAGATCTGCTGGAGGAGCGAGGAGGTTATGGTTGCATTCGGGGTCCAAGCTCAGGAGATTGTGGACCATAGGATCTTCACATAGAATACCCGTCAGCCATTGGATTGACCAGGAGTTGCACAGAGTTCAAGCTTTGTGAACAGGAGGAGGAAAGTTTTGACGAGAGGGTAGCCATCGGGATTTCGGCATTCGTGAAATCGGGAGTCACGAGGATGAGTGTTCAGGAATTTTCATAGTGAAAATCTCGGGAGCAATCTGAACTGTTCATCCATTTGGGACACGTGTCAGAAATTCGAAGAAAGTCGGGGATCAACGTTTCGTGGATCCTGAAGACAGTAACTCCTTGCATTTCAAAATCGGGAAGTCCGATTTTTTGAAAAGAGGAAAGATCCATGTGGGACCCAGTTGACGTCATCTCGTCATAACGAGGTATCGGGAATTTCCATGGTGAAAACCCCGAAGTGGCGAAGACCATCCATTCTTGAGGACGCATGGCCGAGATAGAAGTTTTCGGAAAATTTTCTGAAAGGAATAGTCATTAACCGGAAGACCGAGAATCGGGAAATCGGGGATTCCGTGGACAAGAGGTTTAATACATTTTGACATTCGAAACCCCGAATCCCGATAAGAGGTATGACTGCGGTCATATAAGAGGAGATTGTGTGGACTAGGGGCATAGCCAGGAGGGCCTAAAGAAAAAAGGGAGCGCATCGGGATATCGGAGATCAGAAATTCGAGGAAGCTGGGATTTGTGACATCAGGGATTGGAGAACCACGAAACCCGATTGTGACTTTCTGTTGGGAACGAAGAAAGAACCGGGCCTAAAGGCTGTAAGGTGCCGAAAAAGACCTGTGGGTCAAATTCAAATAAAGATTCTAGGGGAGAATCGAAGGAGCCACTCCAGCTCGAGGGTGAACTTTGAACAATCCTTAAAGACCAGGAGGTCAGTGCAGAGGCCTTTGCTGAGGTAGAGGGTGCGGTCTGCGTCACGAATGCCAACCCTCCTAAGTGTTTAGAGTCCTTTGGAGGATGCAGTTTGTTAAGTTCAGGAGAGGTAGTGTAGATCGGCATAGGCCCTCTGCGAGGCAAACCAAACCTATAACTCCTTAAGTCCTAGACAATCTCAGGAAGGATCACACCGTTGTGTGCAAGAACCCTGCATGGAGTGCATAGGTCGAGAAACCCCTTGGAGGTTTCAGAATATATGAAAGTTCAAGAGTGACAAATAGACCGTGATCGAAATCGGTTTAGTGTGAATAAATTTTTGCGTTTCGGCATCTGGGAAAATAGAAGACCCCTCATCTTCGCAAGTTGAAAAATCTTGGTATACAAAACCCCGATGCGCTCTTTGGATGAGCTATTTTAGTGTGAATAAGTTTCGACGTTTCAGCATCTGGGAAACCAGAGGGCAAGACCCCTCATCTTCGCAAGTTGCAAAATCCCGGTATACGAAACTCCGATGCGTGATTAAGACTGAGTGTATTTCAACACCCTTAAGCTCAGGAGGGATAATGACCGTTAGATCCAGATCAACGAGGATCGTTGATCTCATAAATGAATTCCCATATCAGAATTTGGGGATTGGAGTGACAAGAGATTTGGAGTCGCTGCATCGTGAAATCCCGGTTCACGAAAACTCCGAAAAGATTTGGACCGTTGGATCCAAATCATTGAGGATCGTTGGATCTCGTATAAGAACTTTCGTATTGGAGTTTGGGGAATGGAGTGACCAGTGGTTTGGGTCACTACATTTCGAACTCCCGGTTACCGAAATACCAATACGGCCAGGACCGTCGAATCAGGGGGAGATTCGCAACCGTCGATTTCATCGAATGTAAGATTTTAGGTTTCGGGGTTTGAAGAGTTGAAAGACTTGACTCTCTTGCATCACTGAGTGGTGAAATGCGAAAGGCGCCTCTTGGATTGGCCTTTGGTCATGACCAACAATCACATGGAGGTGGATAAGGGAAGAGTTAGTCTGCGCTAGGCCCCGTAGGAATTCGAGAATTCTATCCCTTGAGGAAGAGCGAAATTTTTATTTTTTCCGTAGTGGGTATGTGACAAATGTTATTTACATATGGAAATAATTCTGGGATCACGAATTCAAGTCCTCCATAGTCCAAGTTTAGTATAGTATGTGTATGATACATATAAATGTTTGGAATATTTAGGACTTACGGAAATGTTAGAGTAATGGACGGTTAAATTAGCATGACCTGGACACCTATAGGTTGGATGAATAGAATGTCAACATGGGTAACCATAGTATAAGAAACTTATCAGAATTTAATAATAGAAAAAAAAAATGGTCATCCTATCCTAAGAATGAATCTATCAAGTTATTTAGGATTAATGTTCTGGAGAAGATTTTTTTTTTTATGTCAAAATTGAGGTTTATTACATGTGGTATTGGAGCATTCCAAAGACTCTGAAATGCCAAAAGGGACTATTGTGAGTCTTGAAAACCCGAAAGGAAAAACTCTGAAATCCCGTCAACTGTTCATCTCAGTGGGTTATGTGAACCGTTCGATCACTTTGGAGATTTTGTGATAATGAATTTTATAATGATGGAGTCACGATGACTCGAAGGGAAAAATGATGAAATCCCATCAGCCGTTCGATTAAGAAAATAAGGGATCAGATTATGAAGTTTTGTGAACCGTTGATCTCGCCCCATTTCGGGGATTGCGACTTGCCGAAATGTCAAAATGCCTAAGTGTGAAAGGAGTAAACACTTATCGTCGATCATAAAATTTTAAGTTGAATGGTAATGACAGTCAATGATGGTAAGGACTCTTGCAAACTTTCAGACTCAAGCTTTATAACAAAAATCTTACTTGCTTGAATTTCGAACTATTCTAAGATATTTATACAAACATTTTTTTTTTTTTTTTTTCCAGACATTTTTTTGAGGTATATTACAGGTTTTCTGCATATTTTCCTGTCAGTACCGTTCCCCACGTCCAGTTTTTGTTGATTCCATCACCATGCCCGTGTGTTGAGTAGTGAGAGTGAAGAAGTGGGTTTTCAAGCCCTTGGATATAAGAAGAAGGTTTTCAGGCCTATGAGCAACTCTCTCTAGGTGAGAGAGTGTGTCGAGGAAGTGAGTTCTCCTGGAGGGAGTCCAGTAGAAGCTACAGAGCTATGAGAATTCCTGATCCGATCTGTTGTTGAAGCCCCAGAAAGGGAGGTGTAACAACCAATGGATTGCGTGATAGTGAAGGTGTACACTCCTGGGGTGGGACATGCATGTGGGGAATGAGATTTTGTGAGCTGTGGGTGTAAGTGGATCCTTGGAAAAAATCCTTCCTATTGTACTGTGCAACTTCATGTTGTCCCTTCCTAGTGTAGGAATCCCTTTCCCGTTGGAGTTTAATCCCATATCGGGGGTGACCCACTACTGAGAGTGATGAGCAACATGGTTTAAGGCTGGGAGGTTCGTGGAACGTCTTTACGCGGTTGGTGTACTTCAATTAAGAGATAAGCATATTTCCTGTGTTTAATGGTTAAATGATGTATTAAGTGCATGTCTATGATTCTTGTAATAATATCATGTGTTTCAGTGCATGTATGTTTCCATATTATCTCTTTCATTTCATGTTAAGTTTATATGTGAATATTTCCGCAAAAGAGCTCTGTCTGAGGTAGCGTGCCCAACCTGTTGGTGACTAGGGACGTTACAAATTGGTATCAGAGAAAAAATATGTTTTACTCAGTGACAATGCTCGACCTGTTGGTGGCTGGGGACATTATGAATTGGTATCAGAGAATTTTATGGAGTAGCATGGCTCAGACAGGGTGGCCGGGGATGTTAAAAATTGGTATCAGAACCCATGGTTTCAACACTGAGCCTAGATGGGCCATGTTAGTAGAAGTTGAAGCAAAAGGTTCAGAAAGAAATTGTTGTTGAAATGAAAAAAATATGAGTTAAGAACATCCTTGAGTTCCAAGGAATACCTTGGTCGTGTTATGAAGCTTAGGAGGTATAACAATTTATGGAATGGCAAGAGAGAAAGAATCCACAACAACCATTGTGTTGGGCAAGGATGATTTTAAGGATGGAATTTTATTTTAAAATGTAGAAACCTTGACGAATCTTACTGATCCTTCATATGCCAACTATAAATGTTTGGTGATATTTTTGTAAAAATATTCAAATTTATAAGGATTTTATATAGTTTGTATAAAATTATGGCGATTTTTAAGGTAAAATAATTTTATCCTATCGAATTTGGGCGAATAATTTTTAGAATAGCAAATCGTTTTTGGGGAAAAACCATTGAAAATTAGCTCATGAGTGAAATTTAGCCCCTAAAATCATCCTTGGTGTTGGGTTGCAAGGTTTTAATTTAGGGCATAATATCTGTGTAGGGGAAAGGCCAACTTTTTCCAGCCGTCAGATATGGAAAAAGGTGCATGAGATTTAACCTCCAAGTCCTTCGTACTTTGTGACTTTGGTGAAGTCTATGTGTTATAGAGAAAAAAAGGGGTCGAAGCGTGAAGTTCCAAAGTCTCGGAGTGGATATACACCATAGATCCCGGGAGAAGTGCTTAACCGTTGGTTTTGGCCGAAGAGACATCAAAACCTTTAGATCAAGCCAAGAGTAGAAGGTAAGGCACAGTGGTGAAAAATAGATCTCAATTGACAAATCTGCAGACGAATGATTTTGAGCCATACATATCACAACAGTGCAAAAATTTGACATTCTGGTTTAATAAGGTGTGGAGTGAAAAATCCCGAAGTCCCTAAGTTCAGAGTTCATCTGAACCATTCATAAAAGGAGACGCGTGTCAGAAGATAAAATTGTTCAGGAATTCGACATTCTGGAGTAATAAGGTGTGATGGAGTGAAAGCTATCAAAGTCCCAAAGTCTGGAGTTCATCCAGGTCGTTCA
Organism: Picea sitchensis; assembly: GCA_010110895.2. Classification (NCBI taxonomy): domain Eukaryota; kingdom Viridiplantae; phylum Streptophyta; class Pinopsida; order Pinales; family Pinaceae; genus Picea; species Picea sitchensis. The sequence goes on from SNQJ01S0078798.1 coordinate 5,449, forward strand.
TAAAAGGAGACGGGTGTCAAAAGATCAACTTGTTCAGGAATTCAACATTTGGGAGTAATAAGGTGTGATGGAGTGAAAATTCCCGAAGCCCCAAAGTCTGGAGTTCATCCGGACCATTCATAAAAGGAGACGCTTGTCAAAAGATCAGCTTGTTCGAAAATTCGACATTCAGGAGAAACAAGGTGTGATGGAGTGAAAAATCATGAAGTCCCGAAGTCTGGAGCTCATCCAGACCGTTCATAAAAGGAGACATGTGTCATAACATCATCTTGTTCAGGAGTTCGACATTCGGGAGAATTGGAGTGTGCAAGTGTAAAATCTTCCAAAGACCAAAGTCCCAAAGTGATGTGGTATGATGATGTCACCAAGGATGACATGGAAACATGGGATGTGTGCCATGTGTCAGTGAGTTAAGAACATGTAGAAGATAGAAATTCTAGTTAGAACATGACACATGTCACCCACCATATTGGGCCACGTGTTCGCTTCTTGTATTTCTCCATGTGGAACTCATCGCGAGCATGGGTAAGTGGGCCCATGATGGATACATAAAGCAGTTAAAACCTTTGCGGAGAATTTTAACTAGACCAGGCCCATGATAAATTGACCCTAGTAGATGCGTGGTGCCAGATCATGAAGACCGAAGACATGGTACTCTGGAAGAAAAAGTGTTACAATTATCTTTGAGCAGAGAACTCTTGAAGGCTCGAAGGCTGGAGTTAATATCAACCATTGGTCACAGGGGATGCGTGGTGTCATATCACAAGGTCCAAGGAATTTACACTCCAGAAGAAATGGTTCATGATTGAGTGGGAGGAAGAAATATTTTGAAGTCTCGAAACCCCGAAGCTCCGAAGTCCCGGAGCCAGGAAGTCCCGAAGAAACAAATGTGACGTGGAATGATGACATCACCTGGGTGACATGGATATCCCTTAGGAATTCTAGGTGTCATGTGACTTTGTACTTGGAAACAACTACAGTAGTCTAGATACTTGGCACTCCGAAAGGATTGAGAGTATGGACAGTCTGAAACTCCCGAAGCCTGAGTTCCATAGTAATGTTGGGAAGCAGAGGACCGTTGATCCACCCCACTTTGCAAGTTTGCCAATGCGGAAATCCAAGAGATTTGTTGTGATGTGTGAAAAGGGAAACCTTTGAAGCTATGGAGTCCCGAAGTTTTAAGGCTCCATATAAGTGCCCAATTATTAGCACTTGGTCAAAGCCGTGGTCACATGCGAATTAAGGGCTGAAGAGAAAGGGGCTAGCACTCAAAAGAGAATTGTATTACAGAATAGGGCTCAGAGATAGAGCCTTGGGGATTCTTAATTGAACAAAGACCCACAAAAAATGGAGTCTAATATTCTTTTGTTGAATCAGATTGTTTAATATATTATGGAAAATTATTAAGTCTAATAGCCTGACAAAATTTGGTTGACTGCACATTTTGTAGAGTTAAAAATTTTCAGAATTGAACCAAATTGTTACATAGTGCAGAGAAATGGAGGAGGCACATGATTCTTGTAGTCCGAGGATGAATTTATAGAATGAATTTCCATTTGGGAGCTGAAGGAACAAACTCCAATGGGAATAGAGAATAAATAGATAAAGACGTGAGCTTGATGAAAATCATTAAAAATTTGCAAAAAAATGTCCAAATTCATGAGGAAGATAAAAAAATCCTTAATAAAGACAAGAGACAATAAGAACACTTAGATATGAAGTTAATGTGGAGCCTGGAAATAATTGAAAAGAATTTGGATAAGAAAAGTGGATCCATCAAATCAGGGAGCCATGGGTCCCCTGATGAGGAAATAAGAGAAATAAGTGGTAACATACATCACCAACACTCTCAAAGGCATTCCAAAAGGAGGCCACACAACATTTCAAGTCCATCTCCTACCATAAATCATAGGAGATCTGAATTTGATGAACTAAAGGGTGAAATGAATAAGATCAAACCTCCTACTTTTGATGGAGAGCGCCAGAAAGATGAAGAGGATGAGACATGTCTACTTGGCATGAAGAAATATTTCCAATTACATAATTATTACTCTCACACAAAAGGACGAATTGCAATCAATCAGTTGAAAGGAAATGCATCCATATGGTGGGATAAACTTATGAAAGTTCATCACATCAAAGAGAAGGATGTCACATGGAAGGAATTCAAGAAACATTTTGAAAATAAGTACTTAACAAAGAGATACTATGACAAAAAGATGAAATAGTTATTTGAACTTAAATTGGGAAACATGACTATAGATGAATATGAAAGGACATTTCTAGAGCTGTTGAAGTATGTCCCTTTTATTAAGGATGCGACAATCAATATCCATAGATATATGAGCGGGCTGCCACCTTTTATCAGTGACAAAATCCAGTATGATGATCTTAAAACTATGGAAGAAACCATAAGGAAGGAAAAGTGTTTATATGATAAACATAAATAAATCCTACTTTCCAAAGATCTTGGGAAGACAAGAGAAAGCTTAAGAGGGAGCAGAGGAGGAAGGGGAACAAGACACCATTTTTTAGAAATATTCCTTAAGGAAAATCGGTTTTGAGAGATCCCAAGATGGCTAAAGTAGGTGGGAAAAGGCTAAGGAAGACAACTATGTAATGTTTGGGTTGTAATGGAGATCATAAGTTTAGATGTTTCCCTCACATAAAAGACAAGGTGAGAACTGTTCACAATGTTCAGCAAGAAGAAACAATGGATGGCATGGGCATAAGAGTACCAAGAATATATGTAGCCTTGGACAAAAAGTAAGCTGAGTTTCAATCACACATGATTGAAGTCGAAGGTATGATAAATAACCATGCCTTTACTATTTTAATTGATTCATGGGATATTCATAGCTATATAGATCCTAAGGTAGTGGAAATATTTCAATTACCAAGAAGCAAGCATGGGAAATATTGGCTGGTGCAGCTGGCTACAAGAGCCAAGCGAAAGGTTGTTGAGTTGGTTAAATCATGTCTAGTGGGCATGAATGGACTGATTATCAAGGCAGATTTGAAAATCTTACCTTTGGGATCATATGATTTCCTAATTGGTATGGATTGGTTGGAACAAAAACATGCCATATTAGACTGTCATAACAAAGCATTCACTTGCTTGGATGAGGAAGGAAATCAGAGAGCATTCCAAGGAATTCCTAGGGAAGTTACTGTTTGGGAAATCTCAACATTGTAGCTAAAGAAGTGTTTTACAGGAACTGCTGCCAAATATTTGCAACCCATATGGATGAAGCACCTAAGGATACAGTGCCAAAATTGGAGGATCATGCAGTCCTGAAATATTTTGAAGATGTGTTCAAGGAGATACCAGGGCCACCTCCAAAGATAGATATTGACTTCTCTGTAAATTTGATACCTGGGGCAACACCAGTATCAAAGACTCCCTAATAGATGAGCACACTAGAACTGAAATAACTACAAATGTAGCTTGAATAAATTTTAAAGAAAGGGTACATACGCCCAAGTGTGTCACCTTTGGGTGCCCCAGTGTTATTTGTGAAGAATAAGTATGGGACCTTGAGATTGTGCATTCACTCCAGGAAGTTAAATAAAGTAACTATAAATAAAAAGTATCCTCTACCAAGGATCGGTGATCTATTCGATCAGTTGAAGGATGCAAGGATATTTTCAAAGATAGGTCTCGGTTTAGTCTTGGTTCAGGATACCATAAGGTAAGGATTAAATATGAATACATCAGTAGGAGTACCTTTAGGACAAGTTATGGTCATTATGAGTTCACGGTGGTGCCATTTGGGTTATCAAATGCATCAACTATTTTCATGTTCTTAATGAATGGGGTTTTCCGAGAATATTTGGACAAGTTTGTCATTGTCTTTTTGGATGAAATCCTTGTATATTCCAAGATAGAGGAAGAGAATGAGAAACAATTGAGGATGGTGTTATAGGTGCTAAGAGAGCACCAACTATTTTCTAAGTTGAGCAAGTGCTCATTTTTCCAGAATCAAATCCACTATTTGGGACATATAATATCCAAAGAGGGAATAGCAGTAGACCCTGAAAAATATTGAAGCCGTTAAAGGGTGGGAAACACCTAAGAATGTGACAAAATTCATATCCTTCATGGGTCTAGTTGGCTACTACAAGAGATTCATTGTAGGATTTTTGAGGATTTCTCACCCAATAACTTCCTTGCAAAGAAAAGGGGTAAAGTTTCAATGGAAAAAAGAATGTGAAAAGAGATTCCAACAATTGAAGCAACTGTTAACTAGTGCTCCAATTCTGAAGATTGTAGATCCAAATGAAGAGTTGGTGGTTTTCATAGATGCATGCAAACAAGGACTGGGGGGAGTCCTCAGCCAGAATGGATTTGTGATATGTTTTGAATCCCAGAAATTGAAAGAGCATGAAAGGCTCTACACCACTCACAATTTGGAGTTGGCAGCCATAGTACACTCTTTAAGGAAATGGAGACACTACCTCATGGGAAAGAGGTTTGAGCTGAGAAAAAACCATAATGGTATGAAATGTTTATTTGATCTGCCTACTTTAAATTCTAGGTAGAGCAGATGGTTGAGATTCCTCCGTGAATATGACTTTCATATCAAGAATATCAAAGGAAAGGAGATCAAAGTGGATGATGCATTCAACAGGAGAGTGCATGAGCTACATGCTACAACCATCAGAATGTATCAAACCAATCTTAAAGATAGAATTTTGGAAGATGGAAAAGTAGATTTGCAGTACATGGAAATGGTAACAAAGTTACAACAAGGTAAGATGCTAAAAAAAATACAAGATTATAGATTGGAAGTTGATGGAATACTCCTGTACATGAACATAATTTATGTACCCAGTTCTCACGAATTGAGGAGTATGATCTTGAAAGAGATGCATAATGTGCCTTATGCTAGGCACCCTGGATATCAGAAAATAGTGGCAGTAGTCAAGATCCATTACTATTGACCAGGCATGAATAAATAAATTGCAGAATACATCGCCATATGTATGGAGTGTCAAAGGTTCAAAGCTGAGCATAGATGCCTAGATGGGTTGCTACAACCATTACCCATTATTGAGTGGAAGTGGGAAGTGGTGACAATAGATTTCATCATAGGATTACCCAGAACAAACAAGCAACATGATTCCATCATGGTGGTGGTGGATAAGCTTACGAAGGTTGCCCATTTTATGCCATTGAAAACTACTCAAAAGGAATCTAATGTTGCTAATATTTATATGAGGTAAGTATCACGATTGCACGGTATTCCCAAGACATTTGTGTTTGAAAGAGACCCAAAATTTACCTCAAAGTTTTGGAGAGGAGTGTTGAAGGGGTTTGGAACGAACCTAAACTTTAGCACAACCTATCATCCCGAGTCTGATGGACAAATAGAAAGAGTAAATCAAGTGATAGAAGATATGTTTAGAATGTATGTGATGGACAAACCATCTAGATGGGAAGACTACCTACACTTGGTAGAGTTTGCTTACAACAATGGCTACCAAGCATCACTTAAGATGAGCCCATTTGTGGCACTTTATGAAAGAAAGTGAAACACACCAATAAGCTGGGACAACCCAGCTGATATAAAAATAATTAGGCCAGATTTTCTCAGGGAAATGGAAGAGAAATTATTAAATATTAAGAAGAATTTGAAGGTTGCCCAAGACAGGAAGAAAATATATTATGACAAAGGAAGAACCCATAGGGAGTTTAAAGTGGGCGACCATGTTTTCTTGAAGGTGAAATCCAACAGAAGTTCCCTGAATCTCAGAAACTGTTCCAAGTTGGTAGCTAGATATTGTGGATCGTTTGAAATTCTAGAAAGGATTGGACCAGTAACTTATAGGCTTGCATTTCCTGTATGCATGACTATTCAGGTCTCATTTCTCAAGAAATATATACCTGATGCTAATCAAGTGATTGATTGGAATGTGATTCAGGTGGAGAAGGAAGGCGCTTTACAAGTGAATCCGGTGCACATATTGGACTGGAAAAGAAAGAAACTTTGGAATCGATCCATAATGCTTGTAAAGGTCCAGTGGACCTAGTACAACCCTGGGGATGCAACATGGGAGCATGAAGATGCTATGCGGGTAGAATACCCACATTGTTTTGAATATTTTGAAAATCTTGTTGATGTTGTGTAAATGAGTTGCACTGAGGACAATGCAAAAATAAGGGGAGGGGATTGTAATATCTTAAGGCTGAGCCCCAATTGTAATTATGAATGTAAATTGTTTTGTAGGTTGGTGAGCCAATTAATTATAAGCTGGTAGGATTATGTGTTTATTAGGCCAGAGAGTCTAGATGTTAAAGTCCATGATCCTGTTCTGTACATGTAAATATTCATATTATTAATATAACAACATTGTTACATGTAGATTGACCACAAAGAAAGAGTGTGGGGGACTGAACTCCACTAGGTTGGGAAAGGGAGGAGGCTTAGAGATTGAGGAAAAATGGCTAAGCTTAAGAGCCTAATAGAATAATATATTATTATTCTAAAATCTATAAAGAGGATATTAATTTATCTTAAGTTCCTTTAGGGAAAGGAACGAGTTCCAAGTGGGGGGAACGTGCTCTTGGAGAGACAAGTGTCATCCAAAACACATGTAGATTTATGGGGGGCATTCTCACCATTCTCACCATTCTCACCATTTTGAATATTCTCACGATTTTCATAGATCATTCTGACCATGTTGGCCATCCGTTACATGTTAGAAAAACAGGACCGTGGAGCAATAAAATAAAACAAATGCAGAAACAAAACACAGAAGATACACAATACAATAGAGACACAGATTTACATGGTTCACCCAATGTGGGCTATCTCCACCAGAGAAATTTCCAGGTCCTTCCTTTGTTATGATCCAGCATATGAAGGGATACAACCTACAACAAACCTGTTGTAACTTCCTCTTCTTTCTCTCAAAGTCTCCTATGTCAGAAATACAATATTCACAATCGAACCATAGCCGCAATACATTTCCCTCATAAAATAGGGCTTCCTTCTAGGGAAAAAATCCCTAACATAATCTCTACCGTTAGATCTATGACCTTATAATGAACGGTCCAAATTTACAATGAAATTACAATATAAATTTACAAGGCAATTTTTCCTTCGGGGGCTTCTCCCCCGAACCCTCGCTGGGGGTCCACTTGCCCCCAGCCCCCCCAATTGGGGGGATATCCCCCATGGACCCTGCAGAAGGGGTACCCCCCCTCTGCACTCCCCCACATGGAAGAGTGTACATACTTCTAGGGTGTAAATACTTCATGGGGTATAAACACGGCTGGAAGCAAGGACCTCTGAATCAGGAAGATAATCAGGCTCCACAACCAACATTACACTGAGGGACCAACACACCCATCAAGCACATAGTAACCCTAGAAATCCTTTGTGGAATTCCTAAAACATTGCGAACGTCTGCAACAAGCCAAATTGATACCCTTGCTACACCTATACCCTGGGGGTTTCCTGCGTATTGTACTTTCAGTGTCGTTCCCCATGTCTAGTTTATGTTTCTTCCATCACCATGCCCATGTGCTGAGGAGAGAAAGTGAAGAAGTGGGCTGTCAGTCACGTGGATAGAAGAATCATTTTTTCATTCCAATGATAAACTCTCTCTAGGTGAGAGAGTGTGTTGCGGAAGTGATTTCTCCTGGAGGGAGTCTAGTAGCAGTTATAGAGCTCTAAGAATTCATGATCCGACTTGTTACTGAAGCCTCGAAAAGGGAGGTGTAGTAGCCGATGGACTGTGTGATCGTGAAGGTGTACACTCCTAGGGTGGGACAGACATGCGGGGAATGAGAGTCTATGACTTATGGGGTTAAGTGGCTCCTTGGAGGAAATCCTTCCTATTGTACTTTGAAAATTCCCGTTGTCCTTGCCTAGCTTAGGAATCCCTTGCCTGGTGGAGTTTAGTCCCATCTCAGGGGTGACCCACTACTGATAGTGATGAGCAATGTAGTCTAAGGATGGGAGGTTCATGAAAGGTCTGCACGCGGTGGGTGTACTTCAATTAAGAGATAAGTATCTTTCCTGTGCTTAATGGTTAAATGATGTATTTAAGTGCATGTTTGTGATTCTTTTAATAATATCACGTGTTTCCTTGCATGTATGTTTCCATATTATCTCTTTCATGTCCTGTTAAGTTTATGTGTGAATATTTCCGCAAAAGAGCTTTGTTTGAGGTAGTGTGCCTGGCCTGTTGATGGCTCGGGACGTTACAAATTGGTATCATAGAAAAAATATGTTTTACTCAGTGATGATGCCTGTCCTGTTGGTGGATGGGGACGTTACAAATTGGTATTAGAGCATTTTCTGGAGTAGCATGGCCCAACCTGGGTGGTCGGGGATGTTACACCTAGAAAAAATATTTTTTATTTGTTGGGATGATAAAGGTTTCATTTTTTGTTATTCCTGTTTCATTGCAGTCCACATTTTGATTTGACCTTTTCCTTGCATAATGTTATGGAAAGTTTTTTTTATTGTTGTATATGTTAAAATGGGAAGCTATATGACAAGACATGGGAAGCTACATGACAATGTCATGGCATGGAATGGATTGCCAAGGCATGGAAAGGGCATGACAAGGTATGGGAATGACATGGCATGGAAAGGAATGGAAAAGTCGTAGAAATGGTATGGCATGGAAAGGAATGGAAATGGCATGGAAATTTGATCAAATGTCATGGAATTACAAGGCATGGAAATGGTATGGCATGGCATGGATTGACAAGGCATGACAATGGCATGGAAATTTCATGGCATGACAATGCATTGCAATGGAGTGGCAATGGAATGACATGGAAATGGCATGGAAATGACATGACATCGAATGGATTGGAAAGGAATGAAAATGGCATGGCATGAACATTTTTGTGGGATTGGGTTTGGGAGGGTCCTTTGTCTCCTTGTGTTCTCTAACCCCAAAATTGGGAAGGAATGCACAATAAAATATGATAGATGGTGAAGGGAAAATAATAATGGTTTCAAGTCTCCCTGGAGGAATTTTGGTAGCATAACATTACTTTCTATGGCATGTCATGAAATGTAACCTCAAAACTTTTATTTGTTGGTGGAAAATGATACCCATTCTAAGATCTAGTTTCCATGCAAACTCTCTCATTGTATTGATCAAAATCAATAAGTTTAGTGGAGATCATGGAAGAATAAATAAATATTATTAATAATTGATGGGTTTAACAAAATTTACATATACACAGTACACAGTTGTTGGTGGGAGAAATTGACCGACCGTCAACTGGAAGAGCAAGTCTGGTCCGGGGTTCTCTGAGTAACCCAAGCCGTTTGGTGTAACTTGTTCTGATGGGTTTAATGGCTCCATTAGCCAATATAAAGTCCTAAAATAAAGAGAAAGAGATAAATAAATAATTCTAAAAACTATAATATATATACATACTCTAATATAACTATTGTAAAAGAAGAAAAAGAAAAAAGAAAAAACCTCACTTATGAACAACATTTACAGGTTGCAAGTTTCACTGGAAACTTATGAAATCAATGTAAGAATAATTGTTTTTGAGAAGTAGATAAAGAAATCACATTTGAATATATTTTTTGTCTTCTTTTTATAAATCTAACAAAACTTGAATTAACTTAAATATGAAACACAAATGTAAATATAGTCAAAAGCTGATCTAAACTTTCCGGTTTCACTAATACATAAATGAAAGAAATTAGAAACACAAAGAAGATAACTCGATGTTAGTTTGTTAAATGTGTTCGTGTCTCTGTATGAATCAAGAGCATCCAACTACTACGCCTACGAGATAAATTTGCAATAGACTTATACTAAAACTGTTTTGAATAAATTCATAGAATGTATTGGTAACTGAAGTTTAATAACAGAATAGGGAACACAAATTAATTCTATGATCTTATGATCTCAAATGATTATAGTCAGATAAATCTGAGTGTAACACATTCATTTCATTGTTCAACTAAACATCAAAGAGAAATCTTGATACTCAAATTGGAAATATGATCACAGTGTCAATATCCGGAACATCAAATCATGAACTATATTTATTAAACGAACATCTTGAAACATAACATATCAATGAGTCTAAAGATACATGACATATTAATATACCAGGATTAAATATAACAAAACATTAATGAAACACCATTTACAAAGGACTAAAGAAAAAGTGTTGTACGTTGTTCCATTAATTCTTGAAAAATCATTCGTCCATCTTTGGTTCCAGGCCAAGATGCCTCTCATTTACAAAATGAAGGGTTTTTAAAGAGTCTTAGGGAAATCTCATATTCCTATCTCTCAGGATAAGATAAGATCCAATGAAATCAAGATATTACAAATATGGAGGGCCTACAGCCACTTATAATCAAATTTTATCTTCAAATACTAATAATTTTTTTTCTCATTTACAAAATCGAACATGTTCCACCTCATAAAATCAACATCAAGATATATCATGTCCTGAAAAAGAAATAGGAACAAGTTAGAAACTTTATTAACATCTATTACTAATTTTCAATTTAAAAGAGACTTGAATTCAAACTAATTTAAAAAAAAAGATAATCTACAGGTTTTTGTAGCTAGTCTAAAATAGTAAAAATACAAACCAAAAATTAAAATCTAACTATTTTATTTTTCCAACCGATTCAAATAAAAAAAGAATAAAAAAATACTTTTACCATTTCATAGATTAGAAAAAAGAACCATCTGAGTTTATGGAGATGTTAAAATTATTTTTTATCAAACACATTACCAGCCTGTTCTATTTGTTTGCCAAATTAAAACCGAATTACCTTGTTCCTCATGCTGGTGGTTTTTTTATTCACAAATGATTTGTTAATGAACCCTGATTCGGCTCATTAACACATCTAAGACTTCCTCCAATGATTTTTTGGACATGAAATCAGACCGTGGCTTTCTATACTGCAGTCTCATAAACAGTCTCATACTGCATTCTCATAAACAGAAGAAGGGAATATATAACTTGGAACCTAGCAAAACCAATAACAAGCTTGGATCTCTGAGCAAAACAAACAAAAATACTTACCTTGGCAGCAAAGAAATTATGAGATTTTTCCCTCCAAATAACGATATGTATCTCTGAAACTGTATAATTTCTAAAGAATCTTCCCACAATGAAGGTAAATGACCCCATTTCCAAAATGGGTTTTAAAGGGTTTTGGATAATTCATAACGATTTCTCAGAAATGCTCCCACAAAAAAGTGTCTATGGCATGCAATTACGGGGTTTTAAAAACATAAAACTCAGAGTCATTCGGTTGGATTTTCCTCACAGGTGCCATAATACAATAGGGGCGACTCAAAACAGTTCTAGGTTTGGATGGTAGGAGTGATAAGAACAAATCCGAATGGATAAAAGGAAAACAACCAAAATGAAGACCCTGTGCAATCATAGTATGAACATCGAGGGTTCGGTCTTGATGCTTGAGCATTCCTAGTAATGAAAACCTTGTGTACAGAGCATGCAAACCTATAAACCATAATGACAAGCTTATTAATTCAATGTGCCAGCAATATGGATCAAGTACAGGGTAGATTAATTGTGCATTGATTCTCATGACTAGCACGACCATAGTTTTTGCACAGGGTTTAAATACATTAACACAAAAATTGTTTAGAATTTAAATACAAATGATCAAACCATTACACAAACCAAAACTCTGCTCAAATCAAAATTATCAAACCATTGAAATGATAACCGTATTCATCACAAGCAAAATGTGTCTAACCACCATTCTATAAGATTTATATTTTAATTTCATATGATGGTTTGTTGGATGATAAACCTAAGGCAAAGATCATGAAAATGACAATCCAAATTCTAAGTTTAATTCATGCTTGCATTCATGAATTAAACATAGAAGAATCAAAAATAAAAAAGTAGAAAACAATGAGATAGGCTTTAGCCCAATTAGTCATAATAAACTTGTAAAAGTGTTTATAGACAGGTTGATGGAATCTATAGAAACATAATGCCTTTTGATCAGGTTTAAAAAATGAAATACATGTGTGGCTTCCAACAATGGTGACGTACTGGGCGAAGCGGTTATCTCCACATCACTAAAGAGTTCATGTTAGGATTGATTAGAATAAAAAAATTAAAGAACAATCAACAACAAATCAATCATCTTGATCAAAATAAAAAATCACACAGTCTAGCGTCAGATGTGTCTATGTCCAAATGAAAACCGGTGACAAGTTTTAATTATGAGAGAGACGACGTTTAGGCAAATGACTCCAATACTGTTGACAGGGCCACTGTTGCCAGCAGGCGTCCATAGCCTCGAAAGGGATGTCAATTAACCCACTCTGACACCTCTATCCTGTGCAAGAAATATCAATTCAAGATGAAGGACATTTTAAGATTAATACAAAAATGTTATACCTGATAATTTTCTCGAACCCGACATTGCTTCGCTGTCAGCAGGCCTATTTAGTACCCCGACGAAGTTGCCTTGGCATAATGTATGCATTTACCCGCTGCCTGTAGACCTGTTTAGTATCTCGGTGGGTTTACAGACACTTCCCACACTTTGCAGTGTTTTCATCTCTTTGAAAGTTATTTTAGAATTAGACATAAACTTTATGATCTTCAGGAAAGCGGGGTGATGCTGAAAATTTGAAACTTCGAACACCTTTATATTTTTCAATTTAAATTATCATTTGACGACCTTCATCATGATCTGAACTTAGTTTTCTGATAAGAAACGTTTCGAGGACAGGAAGGCATACTTTAGTTTTTTTCTTTAAAAACAGGGACAACGTAAAGAGTTTTAAGGATGATCGTATCTTCTCGTGATTATAAAGTGAAACTAGGAAGACTATTTTGAACAAAAAGTTTCCTTTACTAGTATGAGTTTTAACAATTTACAAGACTAATGACCTTGACTGTCCCCTTATGATGAGACATTCTGGTTTCCTTTCATGAACTAATGGTGACACAGACATAAATTTATTTAGAAAACAGTGAAAACAAGAAAAATGAAAAGAACCAAAATAAAAAAACAACAAGAAAATTTAAAAAGAAAAATATGTACAGAGGTGAATCTAGAATCATCACGCGAAATATTTTTTGAGAGCTTAAAAGAAAATAGAAAAATCCTTGTTAATATGAGTGCAGTCCTACTCATGGGACCTTGGGTCAGGGTTGAGTCGATAGTTCAAATGTTTACTTATCTCCTTACTTTCGATTTAAAATTATCATAATAATATTGTGGTTTTAAAAATAAATATTCAACGAAAAGCAGAGAGAAAAGGATCAAGTGGACTTCCCTGACAACATTCATATTATGGTTTCCTTGATGCACCCACTTGTGTTCTTTAACTGCATTATTACAAAGAGAAACAATGATAAATAAAGCTAAAAGAAAACTTGCTCCTAAACCTACTCTAACTACTAAACAAATCAAAATACTACATAAAGTCATGCTTCCAATGTATCCATCGAAGTAACTCCAATCCTGCAATGGAAACAAAATCAAATATTACTAACAAGAATGGTATTATATCAAAAAATGACAGAAATATATCATACTTACCTTTATAATCATCATTTAAAAATGAAGCAAGAATGATCTTACCATTCCCTTGGACATTTTTTTTGTATGAATCCTCCAACCATTGAGAAATTTTGGCATTATATGGGTTACAAAAATACGAAAAAAATGAGATTGTGAAGTTTGTGAGAGTTATGGGGACCTGAGATAACCCTCGGCCTAGAACAAAGTGCACCATCCTCCCGAAAATTTTCCTTTCGTTCCATATTTTCTCCATATGAAGGATATAAAATGAGTGTGTTAAAGTTACCTCCTTGATCTCTAAATAAAGTGAATATAATCTTACCATTCCTTGGAAACTTTTCGAGATATGAATACTCTAACCAGTCTATAATCCTATTATAATACATTCAATTATTGACATGGGATTGTTTGAAAGAATTCACATGCGACAAATATTCCTGATGAGAATAAAGTATTATACTATCAAGGGAAGAATCTTGTAAAAAGGTCGGATCAAGATGACGAGAACTTATCATGATTCTCGATGGGAAAATAAGTGTTTCATTCTCTTGAAACTTTCCATTGAGCTTAGATATTTCAAGGTTAACTATTTGAGGTGAACTAAATGGAACAACCAACATTTTTGAATAATCATGATTGGTAGTAATATTTGGTCGGTTATACTTTTCAACCTCAGATAATTGATCATTGAAAAATTTATATCCTTCTCGAAACAAAAATTGAGATGAATCAATGGAAGATGCATTTTGGGACTCTTTCAAATCATTTCTTGATTTACCCAAAGATAATTGATGAGAAAAAAAATTAATATGTTCATGGGCAGAATTATTTCCCTCTTTACTTCTATTCGGTAATATCCATTAATATGTACTTGATTATATAATGCATAATTCATTCCAAAGTAATATGGAACACATGATTGCATAACATGATGATAAAAAAATATCAGGGTACAAGGAATAATATGTAGAAGAATTGAGGAGATGAAATACATCTCTTGGAATTATAGGTATATGTGTTTCAAAATCTGGTTTTTTCCTCTCTCCTTGTATAAATTGATCAACCTCTTTTATATTCTCTTTAAAAGAGTACGAGGTAGTTTTTAAGAGACAATTTGGTTCATTGTGTAAGAGAAAATTTGAGAGAAAATCACTAGATATAGAAGATTGCTTGATGATTTTGTCTCCTACCGATTGATCATGGATATGTTCAACTAAATTAGGGGAATATTTATCGTCCACATGATTATCAACTTCACATTTGACCTCTTTTACTTTGGAAATAGTTATAAAATCTATGAGAGTGTGACAACTGTCATCTTTTAAGGTCAAGGTTCATTCTTCGACAGGAGGAGACATCATTGACAAAGATTAATTAGAGGTGACATTTGAATTTTGTAAAAGATGATGCTTCTCATGATTTGCCAAAATGAAAGAAGTTGAAAAAAATTGTGGTGCTTCAAAATCTTCAAGATCGACATCAAAATTTGAACCATCTTGAAATTGAGTGTTAGTGCTCAATTCAGATTGGTTAACCATTGATTGATATTGCTTGTCTGAGAGAGAAACGAGATATTCAAGCTACTCATTAATAAGCGACATTTCTTTCAAAGGGAATCTAGTACAAACATGAATGAACTTAATTGCAAAATCAGTTAATGATTCACCATTTTTTTTCCTTAAGCAACTCAATTCTTAACTTAATTCATCATAATCATAGTTGCTAAAATATGATAAAAACTCAATTACAAACTCATACAAAGAATGAATAGAATTCATCGGAAAAGATTCAAACCAATATTTAATCCGACCTCGGAAAGTGAGAGCGAAAAATTTGCATGTAACATTAGGATCACTGATATTATGTCTTAAACATTTGTAAAAAAATTTAGAAATATGGTCTACTACAGATGTGTTCCCTTCGTCATCAAAGGTGAGTTCTAAAAAGAGATCAATTTTCTTGTTGGGAACATCAGGTAATGAGAAGTTGAAAGCAGTGTTTTCATCTCTCTAGAAGTTATTTTAGAATTAGACATAAACTTTATGATCTTCAGGAGAGCGGGTTGATGCTGAAAATTTCAAACTTCGAACAACTTTATATTTTTCAATTTAAATTATTGTTTGACGACATTCACCATGATTTGAACTTAGTTTTCTGATAAGAAATTTTCGAGGACAGGAAGGCATACTTGAGTTTTTTTATTTAAAAACAGGGACAACATAAAGAGTTTTAATGATGATCGTATCTTCTCCTGATTATAAAGTGAAACCAGGAAGACTATTTTGAACAGAAAGTTTCCTTTACTAGTATGAGTTTTAACAATTTACAACACTGGTGACCCTGATTGTTGCCTTATGATGAGACATTCTGGTTTCCTTTCATGAACTAATGGTGACACAAACATAAATTTATTCAGAAAATAGTGAAAACAAGCAAAATGAAAAGAACCAAAATAAAAAAACAACAAGAAAATATAAAAAGAAAAATATGTACAGAGGTGAATCTGGAATCATCACGCAAAATTTTTTTTGAGAGCTTAAAAGAAAATAGAAAAATCCTTGTTAATATGAGTGTAGTCCTACTCGTGGCACCTTGGGTCAGGGTTGAGTTGATAGTTCAAATTTTTACTTATCTCCTTACTTTCCATTTAAAATTATCATAATAATACTGTGGTTTTGAAAAGAAATATTCAGCGAAAAGCAAAGAGAAAAGGATGAAGCGGACTTCCCTGACACCAGTCATATTGTTGTTCTCTTGATGCACCCACTTGTGTTCTTTAACTGCATTATTACAAAGAGAAACAATGATAAATAAAGATAAAAGAAAACTTTCTCCTAAACCTACTCTAACTACTAAACAAATCAAAATACTACGTAAAGTCATGCTTCCAATGTATCCATTGAAGTAACTCCAATCCTGCAATGGAAACAAAATCAAATATTACTAACAAGAATGGTATTATATCAAAAAATGAAAGAAATATACCATACTTACCTTTATAATCATCATTTAAAAACAAAGCAAGAATGATCTTAGCATTCCCTTGGACATTCTTTTTGTATGAATCCTCCAGCCATTGATCAATTTTGTCATTATATGGGTTACAAAAATACGAAAAAATGAGATTGTGAAGTTTGTGAGAGTTATGGGGACCTGAGATAATCCTCGGCCTAGAACGAAGTGCCCCATCCTCCCGAAAATTTTCCTTTCGTTCCATATTTTCTCCATATGAAGGATATAAAATGAGTGTGTTAAATTTACCTCCTTGATCTCTAAATAAAGTGAATATAATCTTACCATTCCATGGAAACTTTTCAAGATATGGATACTCCAACCAATCTTCAATCCTATCATAATACATTCAATTAATGACATGGGATTGTTTGAAAGAATTCACATGTGACAAATATTCCCGATGAGTATAAAGTATTAGATTATCAAGGGAAGAATCTTGTAAAAAGGTTGGATCAATATGACGAGAACTTATCATGATTCTCGATGGGAAAATGAGTGTTTCATTCTCTTGAAACTTTCCATTGAGCTTAGATATTTCAATGTTAACTATTTGAGGTGAACTAAATGGAATGACCAACATTTTTGAATAATCATGATTGGTAGTAATATTTGGCCGGTTTTCATCCTCAAATAATTGATCATGGAAAAATTTAGACCCTTCTCGAAACACAAATTGAGATGAATCAATGGAAGATGCATTTTGGGACTCTTTCAAATCATTTCTTGATTTACCCAAAGATAATTGATGAGAATAAAAACTAATATGTTCATGGGCATAATTATTTCCCTCTTTATCTTCTATTCGGTAATATCCATTAATTTGTACCTGATTATATAATGCATAATTCATTCAAAAGTGATCTGGAACACATGATTGCATAACATGATGATAAAAAAATATCAGGGTACAAGGAATAATATGTAGAAGAATTGAGGAGACGAAATGCATCTCTTGGAATGATAGGTATATGTGTTTCAAAATCTAGTTTTTTCCCCTCTCCTTGTATAAACTGATCAACCTCTTTTGTATTCTCTTTTAAAGAGTAAGAGACAATTTTTAAGAGACAATTTGGTTCATTGTGTAAGGGATAATTTGAGAGAAAATTACTAGATATAGAACATTGCTTGATGATTTTGTCTCCTACTGATTGATCATGGATCTGTTCAACTAAATTAGGGGAAGATTTATCGTTCACATGATTATCAACTTCACATTTGACCTCTTTTACTTTGGAAATAGTTATAAAATCTATGAGAGTGTGACAATTGTCATCTTTTAAGTTCAAGGTTCATTCTTCAACAGGAGGAGACATCATTGACAAAGAATAATTAGAGGTGACATTTGAATTTTGTAAAAGATGATACTTCTCATGATTTGCCAAAATGAAAGAAGTTGACAAAAATTGTGGTGCTTCAAAATCTTCAAGATCGAGATCAAAATTTTAACCATCTTGAAATTGAGTGTTGGTGCTCAATTCAGATTGGTTAACCATTGATTGATCTTTCTTGTCTGAGAGAGAAATGAGATATTCAAACCACTCATTAATAAGTGACATTTCTTTCAAAGGGAATCTAGTACAAACATGAATGAACCTAATTGCAAAATCATTTAATGATTCACCATTTTATTTCCTTAAGCAACTTAATTCTTCACTTAATTCATCATAATAATAGTTGCTAAAATATGATAAAAACTCAATTACAAACTCAGGCAAAGAATGAATAGAATTAGCTGGAAAATATTCAAACCAATATTTAACACGACCTCAAAAAGTGAGAGCGAACAATCTGCATGTAACATTAGGATCACTGATATTATGTCTTAAACATTTATAAAAAAAATTTAGAAATATGGTCTACTGCAGATGTGTTCCCTTCATCATCAAAGGTGAGTTCTGAAAAGAGATCAGTTTTCTTGTTGGGAACATCAGGTAATGAGAAGTGGAAAGAAGTGTTTTCATCTCTCTAAAAGTTATTTTAGAATTAGACATAAACTTTATGATCTTCAGGAGAGCAGGGTGATGCGAAAAATTTCAAACTTCGAACAACTTTATATTTCTCAATTTAAATTATTGTTTCACGACGTTCATCATGATCTGAACTTAGTTTTTTGATTAGAAACTTTTCGAGGATAGGAAGGCATACTTGAGTTTTTTTATTTAAAAACAGGGACAACGTAAAGAGTTTTAATGATGATCGTATCTTCTCGTGATTATAAAGTGAAACCAGGAAGACTATTTTGAACAAAAAGTTTCCTTTACTACTATGATTTTTAACAATTTACAACACTGTTGACCTTGACTATTTCCTTATGATGAGACATTCTGGTTTCCTTTCATGAACTATTGCTGACAAAGACATAAATTTATTCAGAAAACAGTGAAAAAAAGTAAAATGAAAAGAACCAAAATAAAAATAAAAAAACAAGAAAATTTAAAAAGAAAAATATGTACAAAGGTGAATCTGGAATGATCACGTGAAAGATTTTTTGAGAGCTTAAAAGAAAATAGAAAAATCCTTGTTAATATGAGTGCAGTCCTACTCGTGGCACCTTGGGTCAGGGTTGAGTCGATAGTTCAAATTTTTACTTATCTCCTTACTTTCCATTTAAAATTATCATAATAATACTGTGGTTTTGAAAAGAAATATTCAGCGAAAAGTAGAGAGAAAAGGATCAAGTGGACTTCCCTGACAACAGTCATATTATGGTTCTCTTGATGCACCCACTTGTGTTCTTTAACTGCATTATTAGAAATAGAAATAGTGATAAATAAAGATAAAATAAAACTTGCTCTTAAACCTACTCTAACTACTTAACAAATCAAAATACTACGTAAAGTCATGATTCCAATGTATCCATTGAAGTAACTTCAATCCTACAATGGAAACAAAATCAAATATTACTAACAAGAATAGTATTATATCAAAAAATGACAGAAATATATCATACTTACCTTTATAATCATCATTTAAAAACAAAGCAAGAATGCTCTTACCATTCCCTTGGATATTCTTTTTGTATGAATCCTCCAGCCATTGAGAAATTTTGTCATTTTTGGGTTACAAAAATACGAAAAAATGAGATTGTGAAGTTTGTGAGAGTTATGGGGACTTGAGATAACCCTCAGCCTAGAACGAAGTGCCCCATCCTCCCGAAAATTTTCCTTTCGTTCCATATTTTCTCCATATGAATGATATAAAATGAGTGTGTTAAAGTTACCTCATTGATCTCTAAATAAAGTGAATATAATCTTACCAGTCCTTGGAAACTTTTCAAGATATGAATACTCCAACCAATCGACAATCCTATCATAATACATTCAATCACTGACATGATATTGTTTGAAATAATTCACATACGACATATATTCCCGATGAGAATAAAGTATTAGACTATCAAGGGAAGAATCTTGTAAATAGGTCGGATCAAGATGACGAGAACTTATCATGATTCTTGATGGGAAAATAAGTGTTTCATTCTCTTGAAACTTTCCATTGAGCTTAGATATTTCAAGGTTAACTATTTGAGGTGAACTAAATGGAACGACCAACATTTTTTAATAATCATGATTGGTAGTAATATTTGGACGGTTATACTTTTCAACCTCAAATAATTGATCATGGAAAAATTTAGATCCTTCTCGAAACACAAATTGAGATGAATCATTGGAAGATGCATTTTGGGACTCTTTCAAATCATTTCTTGATTTAACCAAAGATAATTGATGAGAATAAAAATTAATATGTTCATGGGAAGAATTATTTCCCTCTCTATCTTCTATTTGGTAATCTCCATTAATTTATACCTGATTATATAATGCATAATTCATTTCAAAGTGATCTGGAACACATGATTGCATAACATGATGATTAAAAAATATCAGGGTACAAGGAATAATATGTAGAAGAATTGAGGAGACGAAATGCATCTCTTGGAATGATAGGTATATGTGTTTCAAAATCTGTTTTTTTCCCCTCTCCTTGTATAAATTGATCAACCTCTTTTGTATTCTCTTTTAAAGAGTACGAGACAGTTTTTAAGAGACAATTTGATTCATTGTGTAAGGGAAAATTTGAGAGAAAATCACTAGATATAGAAGATTGCTTGATGATTTTGTCTCCTACTAATTGATCATGTATCTGTTCAACTAAATTAGGGGAATATTTATCGTCCACATGATTATCAACTTGACATTTGACCTCTTTTACTTTGGAAACAATTATGAAATCTATGAGAGTGTGACAACCATCATCTTTTATGGTCAAGTTTCCTTCTTCGAGAGGAGGAGACATCATTGAAAAAGAATAATTAGAGGTCACATTTGAATTTTGTAAACGATGATGCTTCTCATGATTTGCCAAAATGAAAGAAGTTGACAAAAACTATGGTGTTTCAAAATCTTCAAGATCGACATCAAAATTTGAACCATCTTGAAATTGAGTGTTAGTCCTCAATTCAGATTGGTTAACCATTGATTGATCTTGCTTGTCTGAGAGAGAAACGAGATATTCAAACCACTCATTAATAAGCGACATTTATTTCAAATGGAATCTAGTACAAACATGAATGAACCTAATTGAAAAATCATTTAATGATTCACCATTTTCTTTTCTTATGCAACTTAATTCTTCACTTAATTCATCATAGTGATAGTTGCTAAAATATGATAAAAACTCAATTACAAACTCAGACAAAGAATGAATAGAATTAGCTCGAAAATATTCAAACCAATATTTAACCCGACCTCGAAAAGTGAGAGCGAACAATCTGCATGTAACATTAGGATCATTTATATTATGTCTTAAACATTTATAAAAACATTTAGAAATATGGTATACTATAGATGTGTTCCCTTCATCATCAAAGGTAAGTTCTGAAAAGAGATTAGTTTTCTTGTTGGGAACATCAGGTAATGAGAAGTGGAAAGCAGTGTTTTCATCTCTCTAGAAGTTATTTTAGAATTAGACATAAACTTTATGATCTTACAGAGAGCGGGGTGATGCTGAAAATTTCAAACTTCGAACAACTTTATATTTTTCAATTTAAATTATTGTTTGACGACCTTCTTCATGATCCGAACTTAGTTTTTTGATAATAAACGTTTCAAGGACAGGAAGGCATACTTGAGTTTTTTAATTTAAAAATAGGGACAACGTAAATAGTTTTAATGATGATCGTATCTTCTCCTGATTATAAAGTGAAACTAGGAAGACTATTTTGAACAGAAAGTTTCCTTTACTAGTATGAGTTTTAACAATTTACAACACTGATGACCTTGGTTGTTGCCTTATGATCAGACATTCTAGTTTCCTTTCATGAACTAATGGTGACACAGACATAAATTTATTCAGAAAGCAGTGAAAACAAGGAAAATGAAAAGAACGAAAATAAAAAAACAATAAGAAAATTTAAAAAGAAAAATATGTACAAAGGTGAATCTGGAATCATCACGCGAAATATTTTTTGAGAGCTTAAAAGAAAATAGAAAAATCCTTGTTAATATGAGTGAAGTCCTACTCATGGTACCTTGGGTCAGGGTTGAGTCGATAGTTCAAATTTTTACTTGTCTCCTTACTTTCCATTTAAAATTATCATAATAATACTGTGGTTTTGAAAAGAAATATTCAATGAAAAACAGAGAGAAAAGGATCAAGCGAACTTCCCTGACAACACTCATATTATGGTTCTGTTGATGCACCCACTTGTGTTCTTTAACTTCATTATTACAAAGAGAAATAGTGATAAATAAAGCTAAAAGAAAACTTGCTCCTAAACCTACTCTAACTACTAAACAAATCAAAATACTACGTAAATTCATGGTTCCAATGTGTCCATCGATGTAACTCCAATCCTGCAATGGAAACAAAATCAAATATTACTAACAAGAATGGTATTATATCAAAAAATGATAGAAATATATCATACTTACCTTTATAATCATCATTTAAAAACAAAGCAAGAATGATCCTACCATTCCCTTGGACATTATTTTTGTATGAATCCGCCATCCATTGAGCAATTTTTTCATTATATGGGTTACAAAAATATGAAACAAATGAGATTGTGAAGTTTGTGAGAGTTATGGGGACCTGAGATAACCCTCGACCTAAAACAAAGTTCCCCATCCTCCCAAAAATTTTCCTTTCATTCCATATTTTCTCCATATGAAGGATATAAAATGAGTGTGTTAAAGTTACCTCCTTGATCTCAAAGTAAAGTGAATATAATCTTACCATTCCTTGGAAACTTCTCGAGATATGAATACTCCAACCAATCTTCAATCCTATCATAATACATTCAATTACTGACATGGGATTGTTTGAAAAAATTCACATGCAACAAATATTTCTGATGAGAATAAAGTATTAGACTATCAAGGGAAGAATCTTGTAAAAAGGTTGGATCAAGATGACGAGAACTTATCATGATTCTCGATGGGAAAATAAGTGTTTCATTCTCTTGAAACTTTCCATTGATCTTAGATATTTCAAGGTTAACCTTTTGAGATGAACTAAATGGAACGACCGACATTTTTGAATAATCATGATTGGTAGTAATATTTGGCCGGTTATACTTTTCAACCTCAAATAATTGATCATGGAAAAATTTAGATCCTTCTTGAAACAAAAATTAAGATGAATCAATGGAAGATGCATTTTAAGACACTTTCAAATCATTTCTTGATTTACCCAAAGATAATTGATGAGAATAAAAATTGATATGTTCATGGGAATAATTGTTTCCCTCTTTATCTTCTATTCGGTAATCTCCATTAATTTGTACCTTATTATATAATGCATAATTCATTCCAAAGTGATTTGGAACACATGATTGCATAACATGATGATAAAAAAATATGAGGGTACAAGGAATAATATGTAGAAGAATTTAGGAGATGAAATGCATCCTTTGGAATGATAGGTAGATGTGTTTTGAAATCTGGTTTTGTCCCCTCTCCTTGTATAAATTGATCAACCTCTTTTGTATTCTCTTTTAAAGAGTACGAGACAATTTTTAAGAGACAATTTGGTTCATTGTGTAAGGGAAAATTTGAGAGAAAATCACTAGATATAGAAGATTGCTTAATGATTTTGTCTCCTACTGATTGATCATGGATCTGTTCAACTAAATTAGGGGAATATTTATTGTCCACATGATTATCAACTTCACATTTGACCTCTTTTACTTTGGAAATAGTTATAAAATCTATGAGATTGTGACAAATATCATCTTTTAAGGTCAAGGTTCCTTCTTCGATAGGAGGAGACATAATTGACAAAGAATAATTAGAGGTTACATTTGAATTTTTTAAAAGATGATGCTTCTCATGATTTTCCAAAATGAAAGAAGTTGACAAAAATTGTGGTGCTTCAAAATCTTCAAGATCGACATCAAAATTTGAACCATCTTGAAATTGAGTGTTAGTGCTCAATTCATATTGGTTAACCATTGATTGATCTTGCTTGTCTGAGAGAGAAACAAGATATTCAAACCACTCATTAATAAGCGACAGTTCTTTCAAAGGGAATCTAGTACAAACATGAATGAACCTAATTGCAAAATCATTTAATGATTCACCATTTTCTTTCCTTAAGAAACTTAATTCTTCACTTAGTTCATCATAATCATAGTTTTGTAAAATCTGATAAAAACTCAATTACAAACTCAGACAAATAATGATTAGAATTAGCCAGAAAAGATTCAAACCAATATTTAACCCGACCTCAGAAAGTGAGAGCGAACAATCTGCATGTAACATTAGGATCACTGATATTGTGTCTTAAACATTTATAATTTTTTTTAGAAATATGGTCTACTGTAGATGTGTTCCCTTCATCTTCAAAGGTGAGTTTTGAAAAGAGATCGGTTTTCTTGTTGGGAACATGAGGTAATGAGAAGTGGAGAGCATGTTCCAACACAATGATTTGGGCAGGAGCCATGAAAAATTAAGAATTTGAAGAAATTGACTTCAAATAGTTAGCTTGTCATCTAACCTGCCTTGTAGTGCATTATAAGATGACACACAAGAAGGATTTATAAATCGGGAATTATGAAAGGCTGAGGGGTGAAACATTTAATCATTAAATCGACCTTCGCCCTCCTTCTAGTGCCATTTGTTGGCGGGCGAAATTGACCGACCGTCAACTGGAAGAACAAGTCCGCTCCAGTGTTGTCTGAGTAACCCAAGTTGTTTGGTGTAACTTGTTTTGATAGGTTTAATGGCTCTGTTAGCCAATATAAACTCCTAAAATAAAGAGAAAGGGATAACTAACTAATGCTAAAAACTATTATATATATATATATATATAACTATTGTAAAAGAAGAAAAAGAAAACAAACAAATCTCACTTATGAACAACATTTATAGGGTGCAAGTTTTACTGGAAACTTACGAAATCAATGTATGAATAATTTATTTCGAGAAGTAGATAAAGAGAGCACATTTGAATATTTTTTTTGTCTTCTTTCTATAAATTTAACAAAACTTGAATTAACTAAACTATGAAACACAGATGCACAGATAGTCAAAAGCTGATCTAAACTTTCTAGTTTCACTAATACATAAGTGACTAAAATTAGAAACACAAAGAAGATAACCTAATGTTAGTTCATTAAATGTGTCCATGCCCCTGTATGAATCAAGATCATCCAACTACTACTCTTACAAGATAAATCTGCAATAGACTTATACTGAAACTGTTCTGAATAAATTCATAGAATATATTGGTAATCAAAGTTTAATAACAGAATAGGGAACATAATTAATTCTATGATCTTATGATCACAAATGATTACAATCAGATAAATCTGAGTGTAACACATTCATTTCATTGTTCAACTAAACATCAAAGAGAAATCCTGATACTCAAATTGAAAAGATGATCACAGTGTCAATATCCGGAACAACAAATCATCAACGATATTTATTAAATGAACATCCTGAAACATAACATATCAATGAGTCTAAAGCTACACGACATATTAATATACCAGGATTAAATAAAACAAAACATTAATGAAACACCATTTACAAAGGACTAAAGCCAAAGTGTTGTATGTTGTTCCATTAAGTCTTGAAAAATCATTCGTCCATCTTTGGTTCCAAGCCAAGATGCCTCTCATTTACAAAATGTAGGGTTTTTAAAGAGTCTTTGGGAAATCTCATCTTCCTATCTCTCAGGATAATATTAGATCCCATGAAATCAAAATATTACAAATATGGAGTGCCTACAACCACTCATAATCGAATTGTATCTTAAAATACTAATATTTTTTTTTCTCATTTACAAAATGAACAAAAAAGAGATATTAATCATCTAAATTGAACATGTTCAGCCTCATAAAATCAACATCAAGATATATCATGTCCTGAAAACGAAATAGGAACAAGTTAGAAACTTTATTAACAACTAATTACTAATTTTCAATTTAAAAGAAACTTGAATTCAAAATATTTAAAAAATATATATAAGCTACAGGTTTCTGTAGCTAGTCTAAAATAGTAAAAATACAAACAGAAAATTAAAATCTAACTATATTATTTTTCCAACCAAATCAAATCAAATAAAAAAAGAATCAAAAAAATACTTTTACCATTTCATATATTAGACAAAAGAAGCATCTGAATTTATGGAGGTATTAAAATTAGTTTTAAGCAAACACATTACCATCCTGTTCAATTTGTTTGCCAAATTAAAACTGAGTTACCATGTTCCTCATGCTGGCGTTTTTTTTATTCACAATTGATTTGTTAATGAACCCTGATTCGGCTCATTAATACATCTAAGACTTCCTCCAATGATTTTATGGACATGAAATCAGACCGTGGCTTTCTCCCAATGGGTTTCAAACTGCAGCAGAGAGTAGATCTGTGATAGCATAGTCTTTTTGTGGATGAAAACACAGTTTTTTTACAGTAGGGTTAGACATGCAAGAGCTTGAGTTTTTATTGAGATGGAGAGGAAATTATATTGCAGTCTCATAAACAGAAAAAGGGAATATATAACTTGTAACCCTACAAAACCAATAACAGGCGTGGATCTCTAAGAAAAACAAACAAAAATTCTTACCTCGGCCACAAAGAAATTCTGAGATTTTTCCCTCCAAAGAACGAGATGTATCTCTGAAATTGTATCGTTTCTAAATAATGTTCCCACGATGAATGTAAATGACCCCATTTCTGGAATGGGTTTTAAAGGGTTTTGGATAATTCGTAATTATGGGGTTTTAAAACATAAAACTCAGAGTCATTTAGTTGGATTTGCCTCACAGGTGCCATAATGGAACAGGGGCGACTCAAAACAGTTCTAGGTTTGGATGGTAGGAGTGATAAGAATAAATCCGAATGGATAAAAAGAAAACAACCAAAATGAGGACCCTGTGCAATCATAGTATGAACATAGAGGGTTCGGTCTTGATGCTTGAGCATTCATGGTAGTGAAAACCTTGCATACAGAGCATGAAAACCTATAACATGTAATGATAGGCTTATTAGTTCAATGTCCCAGCAATATGGATCAATTACAAGGTAGAATAATTGTGCATTGATTCTCATGACTAGCACGACCATAGTTTTTGCACAGGGTTTAAATATATTAAAAAAACAATTGTTCATAATTTAAATACAAATGATCGAACCATTACACAAACCAAAACTCTGCTCAAATCGAAATTATCAAACCATTGAAATGATAATCATATTCATCACAAGCAAAATGTGTCTAACCACCATTCTATAAGATTTATATTTTAATTTCATATGATGGTTTGTTGAATGATAAAACTAAGGCAAAGATCATGAAAATGACAATCCAAATTCTAAGTTTAATTCATGCTTGCAGTCATGAATTAAACATAGAAGAATGAAAAATCAAAAAGTAGAAAACAATGAAATAGGATTTAGCCCAATTATTCATAATAAACTTGTAAAAGTGTTTATAGACAGGGTGATGGCAGTTATAAAAACAAAATGCCTTTTGATCAGGTTTAAAAAATCAACTACATGTGTGGCTACCAACAATGGCGATGTACTGGGCGAAGAAGTTATCTCTGCATCACCAGAGATTTCATGTTAGGATTGATAAAAATAAAAAAATTAAAGAACATTCAACATCAAATCAAGCATCTTGATCAAAATAAAAAATCACATAGTCTAGCGTCATATGTGTCTCTGTCCAAATGAAAACCGGTGATAAGTTTTAATTACGAGCGAGACGATGTTTAGGAAAACGACTCCAATACTATTGACAAGGCCACTGCCGCCAGCAGGCGTCCATAGCCTCGAAAGGGATGTCAATTAATGCACTCTGACACCTCTATCTTGTCTAAGAAACATCAATTCAAGATGACAAACATTTTGTGATTAATACAAAAAAGTTATACCAGATAATTTTCTCGAACTCGACATTGCTTCGCTACCAACAAGCCTATTCAGTACACTTACGAAGTTGCCTTGGAATCATGTATGCATTTACCCGCTGCCTGCAGACCTGATCAATATCTCGGTGGGTTTATAGACACTTCACACACTTTGCAGTTCTTTCAGCTCTCTAGAAGTTATTTTAGAATCAGACATAAACTTTATGATCTTCAGGTGAGCGGGGTGATGCTGAAAATTTCAGACATCGAACAACTTTATATTTTCCAATTTAAATTCTCGTTTGACGACCTTCATCATGATCTGAACTTAGTTTTCTGATAAGAAAATTTTCGAGAACAGGAAGGCATACTTGAGTTTTTTTCTTTAAAAAAAAGGACATCGTAAAGAGTTTTAATGATGATTGTATCTTCTCATGATTATAAAGTGAAACTAGGAAGACTATTTTGAACATAAAGTTTCCTTTACTAGTATGAGTTTTAACAATTTACAGCACTAATGACCTTGACTGTTGCCTTATGATGAGACATTCTGGTTTCCTTTCATGAACTAATGGTGACACAGACATAAATTTATTCAGAAAACAGTGAAAGCAAGCAAAATGAAAAGAACCAAAATAAAAAAACAACAAGAAAATTTAAAAAGAAAAATATGTATAGAGGTGAATCTGGAATCATCACACGAAATATTTTTTGAGAGATTAAAAGAAAATAGAAAAATCCTTGTTAATATGAGTGCATTCCTACTCGTGGCACCTTGGGTCAGGGTTGAGTCGATAGTTCAAATTTTTACTTATCTCTTTACTTTCTATTTAAAATTATCATAATAATACTGTGGTTTTGAAAATAAATATTCAGTGAAAAGCAGAGAGAAAAGGATCAAGAGGACTTCCTTGACAACAATCATATTATGGTTCTCTTGATGCACCCACTTGTGTTCTTTAACTGCATTATTACAAAGAGAAAGAGTGATAAATGAAGCTAAAAGAAAACTTGCTCCTAAACCTACTCTAACTACTAAACAAATCAAAATACTATGTAAAGTCATGCTTCCAATGTAGCCATCGATGTAACTCCAATCCTGCAATGGAAACAAAATCAAATATTACTAACAAGAATGGTATTATATCAAAAAATGATAGAAATATATCATACTTACCTTTATAATCATCATTTAAAAACAAAGCAATAATGAACTTACCATTCCCTTGGACATTCTTTTTGTATGAATCCTCCAACCATTGAGCAATTTTGTCATTATATGGGTTACAAAAATACGAAAAAATGAGATTGTGAAGTTTGTGAGAGTTATGGGGACCTGCGATAACCCTCAGCCTAGAACGAGGTGACCCATCCTCCCGACAATTTTCCTTTCGTTCCATATTTTCTCCATCTGAAGCATATAAAATGAGTGTGTTAAATTTACCTCCTTGATCTCTAAATAAAGTGAATATAATCTTACCATTCCCTGGAAACTTTTCGAGATATGAATACTCCAACCAATTTGCAATCCTATAATAATACATGCAATTACTGACATGGGAATCTTTGAAATAATTCACATGCGACAAATATTCCTGATGAGAATAAAGTATTAGACTATCAAGGGAAGAATCTTGTAAAAAGGTCAGATCAAGATGATGAGATCTTATCATGATTCTGGATGGGAAAATAAGTGTTTCATTCTCTTGAAACTTTCCATTGAGCTTAGATATTTCAAGGTTAACTATTTGAGGTGAATTAAATGGAACGACCAACATTTTTGAATAATCATGATTGGTAGTAATATTTGGCCGGCTATACGTTTCAACCTCAAATAATTTATCATGGAAAAATTTAGATCCTTCTCGAAACACAAATTGAGAAGAATCAATGGAAGATGCATTTTGGGACTCTTTCAAATCATTTCTTGATTTATCCAAAGATAATTGATGAGAATAAAAATTAATATGTTCATGGGCATAATTATTTCCCTCTTTATCTTCTATTCGGTAATCGCCATTAATTTGTACCTAATTATATAATGCATAATTCATTCCAAAGTGATTTGGAACACATGATTTCATAACATGATGATAAAAAATATCAGGGTACAAGGAATAATATGTAGAAGAATTGAGGAGATGAAATGCATCCTTTGGAATGATAGGTATATGTGTTTTTTGATATGGTTTTGTCCCCTCTCCTTGTATAATGTGATCAGCCTCTTTTGTATTCTCTTTTAAAGAGTACAAGACAGTTTTTAAGAGACAATTTGGTTCATTGTGTAACGGAAAATTTGAGAGAAAATCACTAGAGATAGAATATTGCCTGATGATTGTGTCTCCTATTGATTGATCATTGATCTGTTCAACTAAATTAGGGGAAGATTTGTCATCCACATGATTATCAACTTCACATTTGACCTCTTTTACTTTGGAAACAGTTATATTGCAAGATACCAGATATATAAAATATGCAGAACAGAAACGAAATGCTAGAAATAACAGAATAACAGTGAAATATCCAGCATAATCTTCACAATACACAGAAATGATATACGAAATAGCAACAGCAATAGCACTTGAACAATGATAGCACTTGATTCAGATAGCAATGTTCACAGGCCTCTTCGAGGGGGCAACCTCCAATCGAGCAGCGCTCTGTTACAATAATATCCAAGCTAGGGTTCTCATACCCTCGACTCCTATTTATACTAAAAAGAAGCATCTAGAG
>SNQJ01S0078798.1:39954-68026 GCA_010110895.2 Picea sitchensis
AGAGATACTAATCATCTAAATCGAACATGTTCCACCTCATAAAATCAACATCAAGATATATCATGTCCTGAAAACGAAATAGGAACAAGTTAGAAACTTTATTAACAACTATTTACTAATTTTCAATTTAAAAGAGACTTGAACTCAAACTAATTTAAAAAAAAAGATAAGCTACAGGTTTCTGTAGCTAGCTACAGGTTTTTGTATCTAGTCTAAAATAGTAAAAATACAAACAAAAAATTAAAATCTAACTATTTTATTTTTCCAACCAAATTAAAAAAAAAAATACTTTTACCATTTCATAGATTAGACAAAAGAAGCATCTGAATTTATGGAAGTGTTAAAATTATTTTTTAGCAAACAAATTACCATCCTGTTCAATTTGTTTGCCAAATTAAAACCAAATTACCCTTTTCCTCANAAAAAATACTTTTACCATTTCATAGATTAGACAAAAGAAGCATCTGAATTTATGGAAGTGTTAAAATTATTTTTTAGCAAACAAATTACCATCCTGTTCAATTTGTTTGCCAAATTAAAATCAAATTACCCTGTTCCTCATGCTGGCAGTTTTTTTATTCACAAATGATTTGTTAATGAACCCTGATTCAGCTCATTAATACATCTAAGACTTCCTCCAATGATTTTATGGACATGAAATCAGACCGTGGACTTCCCCCAATGGGTTTCGAACTACAACAGAGAGTAGATCTGTGATAGTATAGTCTTTTGTGGATGAACACAGAATTTTTCGACAGTAGGGCCATACATGCAAGAGCTGGAGTTTTTATTGAGATGGAGAGGAAATTAGACTTCAGTCTCATAAACAAAAGAAGGGAATATATAACTTGGAACCCAACAAAACCAATAACATGCTTGTATCTCTAAGAAAAAAAAACAAAAATGCTTACCTCGGCCGCAAAGAAATTTTGCGATTTTCCCCTCCAAAGAACGAGATGTATCTCTGAAACTATATCGTTTCGGAAGAATCTTCCCATGGTGAAGGTAAATGACCCCATTTCCGGAATGGGTTTAAAAGGGTTTTGGATAAATCGTAACGATTTTCTCAGAAATGCTTCCACAAAAATGTGTCTTTGGCATGCATTTATGGGGTTTTAAAAACATAAAACTCAGAGTCATTCGATTGGATTTGCCTCATAGGTGCCATAATGAAACAGGGGCAACTCAAAAAAGTTCTAGGTTTGTATGGTAGGAGCGATACGAAAAAATCCGAATGGATAAAAGGAAAACAATCAAAATGAAGACCCTGTGCCATCATAGTATGAACATAGAGGGTTTGGTCTTGATGCTTGAGCATTCCTGGTAATGAAAACCTTGAGTACAGAGCATGAAAACCTATAACCCGTAATGGCAGGCTTATTAATTCAATGTGCCATCAATATGCATCAAGTACAGGGTAGAATAATTGTGCATTTATTCTCATGACTAGCACAACCATAGTTTTTGCATAGGGTTTAAATATATTAACAAAAAAATTGTTCATAATTTAAATACATTTGATCGAACCATTACACAAACCAAAACTCTGCTCAAATCAAAATTATCAAACCAATGAAATGATAATCGTATTCATCACAAACAAAATGTGTCTAACCACCATTCTATAAGATTTATATTTTAATTTCATATGATGGTTTGTTGAACAATAAACCTAAGGCAAAGATCATGAAAATGACAATCCAAATTCTAAGTTTAATTCATGCTTGCAGTCATGAATTAAACATAGAAGAATCGAAAATCGGAAAGTAGAAAACAATGAAATAGGATTTATCCCAATTAGTCATAACAAACTTTTAAAAGTGTTTATAGACAGGGTGATGGTAGCTATAGAAACGAAAAACCTTTTGATCATGTTTAAAAAATCAAATACATGTGTGGCTGCCAACAATGTTGACGTACTGAGCGAAGCAGTTATCTCTGAATCACGAGAGAGTTCATGTTAGGACTGATCAGAATAAAAAAAATAAAGAATAGTCAACAACCAATCAAGCATCTTGATCAAAATAAAAAATCACACAGTCTAGCGTCAGATGTGTCTCTGTCCAAATGAAAACCGGTGACAAGTTTTAATTATGAGCGAGACGACGTTTAGGCAAATGACTCCAATATTGTTGACAGGGCCATTGCTACCAGCATGCGTCCATAGACTTGAAAGGGATGTCAGTTAACCCACTCTGACACCTCTATCCTGTCCAAGAAACACCAATTCAATATGAAGGACAATTTACGATTAATACAAAAATGTTATACTTGATAATTTTCTCGAGCCCGACATTGCTCTGCTAGCAGGCCTGTTCAGTACCTCGACGAAGTTGCCTTGGGATCGTGTATGAATTTACCTGCTGCCTGCAGACCTATTCAGTATCTCGGTGGGTTTACAAACACTTCCCGCACTTTGCATTGCTTTCATCACTCTAGAAGTTATTTTAGAATTAGACATAAACTTTATGATCTTCAGGAGAGTGGGGTGGTGTTGAAAATTTCAGACTTTGAACAACTTTATATTTTTCAATTTAAATTCTTGTTTGACGACATTCATCATGATCTGAACTTAGTTTTATGATAAGAAACTTTTCGAGGATAGGAAGGCATACTTGATTTTTTTTCTTTAAAAATAGGGACAACGTAAAGAGTTTTAATGATGATCGTATCTTCTCGTGATTATAAAGTGAAACCAGGAAGACTATTTTGAAGATAAAGTTTCCTTTACTAGTATGAGTTTTAACAATTTACAACACTGATGACCTTAACTGTTGTCTTATGATGAGACATTCTAGTTTCCTTTCATGAACTAATGGTGACACAGACATAAATTTATTCATAAAATAGTGAAAACAAGCAAAATCAAAAGAACCAAAATAAAATAACAACAAGAAAATTTAAAAAGAAAAATATGTACAGAGGTGAATCTGGAATCATCACGCGAAATATTTTTTGAGAGCTTAAAAGAAAATAGAAAAATCCTTGTTAATATGAGTGTAGTCCTACTCGTGGAACCTTGGGTTAGGGTTGAGTTGATAGTTCAAATTTTTACTTATCTCCTTACTTTCCATTGAAAATTATCATAATAATACCGTGGTTTTGAAAATAAATATTCAACGAAAAGAAGAGAGAAAAGGATCAAGCGGACTTCCCTGACAACAGTCATATTATGGTTCTCTTGATGCACACACTTGTGTTCTTTAATTGCATTATTAGAAAGAGAAACAATGATAAATAAAACTAAAAGAAAACCTGCTCCTAAACCTACTCTAACTACTAAACAAATCAAAATACTACGTAAATACATGCTTCCAATGTATCCATCGGAGTAACTCCAATCCTACAATGGAAACAAAATCAAATATTACTAACAATAATGGTAGTATATAAAAAAATGACAGAAATATATCATACTTACCTTTATAATCATCATTTAAAAACAAAGCAAGCATGATCTTACCATTCCCTTGGACAATATTTTTGTATGAGTCCTCCAACCATTCTACAATTTTGTCATTATATGGGTTACAAAAATACGAAAAAATGAGAATGTGAAGTTTGTGAGAGTTATGGGGACCTAAGATAACCCTCAGCCTAGAACGAAGTGCCCCATCCTCCCGACGATTTTCCTTTCGTTCCATATTTTCTCCATCTGAAGGATATAAAAGGAGTGTGTTAAAGTTACCTCCTTGATCTCTAAATAAAGTTAAAATAATCTTACCATTCCTTGGAAACTTTTCGAGATATGAATACTCCAGCCAATCTGCAATCCTATCATAATACATGCAATTACTGACATGGGATTGTTTGAAAGAATTCACATGCGACATGTATTCTTGATCAGAATAAACTATTAGACTCTCAAGGGAAGAATCTTGTAAAAAGGTCGGATAAAGATGATGAGAACTTATTAGGATTCTCGATGGGAAAAGAAGTGTTTCATTCTTTCAAAACTTTCCATTGAGCTTAGATATTTCAAGGTTAACTATTTGAGGTGAACTAAATGGAATGACCAACATTTTTGAATAATCATCATTGGTAGTAATATTTGGCTGGTTATTTTTTTCAACGTCAAATAATTGGTCATGGAAAAATTTAGATCCTTCTCGAAACACAAATTGAGATGAATCAATGGAAGATGCATTTTGGGACTCTTTCAAATAATTTCTTGATTTACCCAAAGATAATTGACGAGAATAAAAATTAATATGTTCATAGACAGAATTATTTCCCTCTTTATCTTCTATTCGGTAATCTCCATTAATTTGTACTTGATTATATAATGCATAATTCATTCCAAAGTGATCTGTAACACATGATTTCATAACATGATGATAAAAAATATCAGGGTAGAAGGAATAATATGTAGAAGAATTGAGGAGACAAAATCCATCTCTTGGAATGATAGGTATATGTGTTTCAAAATCTAGTTTTGTCCCCTCTCCTTGTATAAACTGATCAACCTCTTTTGTATTCTCTTTTAAAGAGTATGAGACAGTTTTTAAGAGACAATTTGGTTCCTTGTGTAAGGGAAAATTTGAGAGAAAATCACTAGAGATAGAAGATTGCCTGATGATTTTGTCTCCTACTGAATGATCATGGATCTGTTCAACTAAATAAGGGGAAGATTTATCATCCACATGATTATCAACTTCACATTTGACCTCTTTTACTTTGGAAATAATTATAAAATCTATGAGAGTGTGACAAATGTCATCTTTTAAGGTCAAGGTTTCTTCTTCGACAGGAGGAGACATTGTTGACAAAGAATAATTAGAGGTGACAATTGAATTTTGTAAAAGATGATGCTTCTCATGATTTGCCAAAATGAAAGAAGTTGACCAAAATTATGGTGCTTCAAAATCTTCAAGATCAACATCAAAATTTGAACCATCTTGAAATTGAGTGTCAGTGCTCAATTCAGATTGGTTAACCATTGATTGATCATGCCTGTCTGAGAGAGAAACGAGATATTCAAACCACTCATTAAAAAATGACATTTCTTTCAAAGGGAATCTAGTACAAACATGAATAAACCTAATTGCAAAATCATTGAAGGATTCACCATTTTATTTGCTTAAGAAACTTAATTCTTCACTTAATTCATCATAATCATAGTTGCTAAAATCTGATAAAAGATCAATTACAAACTCAGACAAAGAATGAATAGAATTAGCCAGAAAAGATTCAAACCAATATTTAATTCAACCTCGGAAAGTGAGAGCGAACAATCTGCATGTAACATTAGGATCAATGATATTATGTCTTAAACATTTATAAAAAAAATTAGAAATATGGTCTACTTCAGATGTGTTCCGTTAATCTGTAACATACCTCTCGTTCATCACGACGACAACCTCTTATAACAAGTGAGATTTTTTTTTTTGTTTTAAAAGTGTGTGCGTGTGTGTACAAGGGAAACAACACAATCGACTTTGCGTCGCCACCCGATGACTAACAAGTCGCGACAATGATGAACACCACAAGACGACATAAGACGCACATCATGTTTCTGCAAGCATGGATTACCAATCATTCATCAATAAAAAGACTGACTTCCCATCCATCCTACCTTGCAATGGTTAGGACCTCCAAGACACATAAGCAATGCTCAAGCCCAGGTTCCCATCTATTTTAACCATTTAAGGTCTCAGGGCTGGCGACTGTTCTAAGGAACATGGAGGTGTCTACATCCTGTCCGACGCAAGCAGACCACGCAATGCAAGACAACCAAGTACTACAAAATCAAGAGCAACCATGACCTCTACGAAAGACGCAAGTTAGAAGGACTCCGACATCGACTAACCACTAGAGAGACTCATTGACATCAAATATAGACCATTTACTCCATTTGACTTCTACTAAACGACAAGTTACCAACCCTGCCTTAAATAAGTACAGGTAATTAATTGCATAGCCTTATTTACTACATCATAATGACTTATGGTTCTTGCTCAAGAATTACCATTTATTTCTTTTTAATGAAAATAAACATTCAACATCGCTACCACAAACAACAACCACCTTACAATTTATATCATCATAACTACCTGAAAGGACAATCACCTTCCCCCTTATATGCGATCTAAAACAGTTACATTATCATTACCATAAAGTGGTGACCACATTAGCAATAACCTAAACATCATACTACCTTATCATTACCATGGACAATGATAGTATTCAAAATTAGCATTACTATAATTACTAGCATGAATCATGACATTACATGACCTTAACATTCCAAACCAATAATCGCACTGAAAATTAGCATTAACATTAATTTCATTGCATTAACATTCATAAGCAATGAAAGCTTTGAGAATAAGCATTCTATAAACAATAGTATTACAGTAATCTCATTACTTTAACAATTCCTAAGAAATAAGAGCTTCGAGAATAAGCGTTCTATAATCATTAACATATCATAAGCAATAAAAACTTGGAGGGTTGGCGGCCAGTCCAACTTGCCCATTAAAGAAAGGAGTCAGGCAACCAAGTAA
This sequence comes from Picea sitchensis, assembly GCA_010110895.2. Lineage (NCBI taxonomy): Eukaryota > Viridiplantae > Streptophyta > Pinopsida > Pinales > Pinaceae > Picea > Picea sitchensis. Next base: position 46,461 of record SNQJ01S0078798.1, read on the forward strand.
CAAAATATATAAAGCAATGACTGTAAATAAAAAAAATAGAAACGGACTCTGCTATCTTTTTTTTCCGGCCACCATAATTTTATAATCAAGTTGATACAGGAAATCTCGTTCTATCTAGTAATACTCTTATTTAGGTAAATTATTTTTATAATACAAGCTTAAAATAGAAAAGATACGGCACAGAATATTACCGGGAGATAATTATTTATGGCTAACTTGTTTTCATAATTAATTAGCACGACGGCCCTGCGCTTAGGTTTTCATCATTGCAAATAATTTAAATCTTTTTAAAGCGAGCTGTTGACGGTTTTACCCTATTCAAGGAAACCTGCGTGGCATAGAAGGGGAGGTAATTAATTTATGGAAACAACAAAATCGCTGCTGAAAATGCAAGCGGAGTCACCAGGCGGTCAACGAAGATAAGGGGAGATAGCTCCGAAAAGTTAAAAAAAAAAAAACAGACCCCATCAAGGCGAACGGTACAGGTTCAGAATTTGGCATCTAGACATCACATTCACGCTCTGACAGAGGAACATATTATATGCTTTCAGAGCCAAAGTGCAGGGCAAAGGGGTAAGAATTGAGAGTTGTTGCAAGGGCGATTTTGTTTACAGCTGCAGAGATATATATCATTCGCCAGAAAGCACAGCATTAAACACAACATTAAAACCACCACACGCCCAGAATTACTATGCCAACACGCACAAGAGACTAACACGAAAATTGCAAAGGTTAAAGGATCGAGTAGCATGGGTATCCTCCATGATATGCACCAGAGAATGAATAAGGATGCATAGAGCACACCTTCCCAAGAATGCATAGGTTGAGGAGTCGGTTTGCAAGGGTGTCCTCCTCGAAGGGCACCAGAAAAAAAAATAACAGGACGCATGGATAAAACGTGCCCAAAGGAACTCAACTAAACCAAAGGTAGATTGTCAACACCCAGAATTCACGTTGGCTAATTCATAGAGAGTGTAGAGATACGATGGAGTATTACTAACAGGTTATAACCGGGTTTAAAAATCGAAAAAGGCAACAACGCCCTTGCACAATTAGGGAAGAACACTAGAACGCAGGAGGACCAAAATTACACAGCAAATTCATGGGTTAACGTAGGAAAGTGGCAGAACGAAGTCAGAACAGATCTACAAAAATGACATACCCATACATCTAAATAAAAACGCCCACAGTCAAATGAAAAATTTCAGAACAATAATTAATAAAAATTTACACAGTTCCGCACAATAAATAAAAATTTACATAGTCTAGAACGATGAATAATAAAATTTTACACAGTCCAGAACAATAAATAATAAATAATTTCCACAGTCTAGAACAACATTCGCATGCCTGTAATTAGATTCGCAAGACCTTACCATCACAATAATTAGATTCGCATGCCATTACTATCACAGTCCAAAACCATAAATAATAAATAATTTACACAGACTAGAACAATAAATAATAAAAATTTACCCAGTCAATAACGACATTCGCATGCCAGAAATTAGATTCGCAAAGCCCTTAAACCACAACGCAACTACCAGGAATACCATCACAGGCTATTCATAAATTTCACAACTCCATTACCATGCAATTCCTATGTAAATAACCAAGTGGAATTCATTGCAGTAATGATAAAAATAACAACGCAACCCTATAAATGCTACCATGCATGCTAACTATCACAGTGTTTGTCATTGACGGTAAAATTATACAACAATAAAATTACAGCGAAGAATCCAATCCGAGCATTCTACTCTACCAAATAATGCGCGTACCTTTTTCCTTATCGACCGCCTCGATTGATGTCCACGCCTTGATTGATGTCCGTGCACTCTGTGCCGCTCCTGCCTGCCGACTGTCGAGACCTCACCAGTTCCTCCAAACCAATCGCTAGGGGTACTCTACTTCCCCCTTAGCCCCCCGATCCGCATAGGGGCCACACACTTTCCAGATGGAACTTCTAGCTTCCCAGCTCGCCTCGTAAGGCCGAGCTACCACTTCTATCTGAGCTGAGAAATCCCAACTCCTCACAAGCAATCAGTCAAGTCACAAATCTGACAACGTAACGTTACGCTAACAACCGATCCCTTTCTTCCTCATCTCCCTTTTCTTTTATAGAGTTTTGAGACCCACCAACTTTCCTAATTCACATTTTAAATTAAGTTTCAATAAAATATTCTAAATATTCTCCATTGCACAGGTGTCGTCCATCCTCCTATTTTCTTTAAATTTATTAATTGTCTCAAATTTAAATATTTTCTTTAAATTTATTAATTGTCTCAAATCCCTCACCCACCTAGACTCGCTCCTAAATTTACTCCTAGGTGTTCCTAGATCCCCTTACATGTTTTAAATACTTTCCTAAAAAAAGGATGTTACTAAATTAGCTCAGATTAGCAGGTTTTTAATTGCAGATTCCTTACTATGTTGACCTTGCTTTTTACCATAAGTTCCCATCTTTCCTTTATTAAGTTTCCTCCATTACTTAGTTTCCTAATTCTTATTATTCCCTTCTTTCCCCTTTTTTATTAAACCCCAAAATGACAGTTGCGCTATTAAATATTTCCCTTTTATTATTAATTTCATATCTTTGTACTTCCACAAGTTAATGAATACTTTCTTCTTTGAAATTTTTAAATCCACTATTTTTAATTAAATTCTTACTCTCTTCATTTACCCCAAGAATTTTATAAAGACTAAACTATTACTTAAGTGGGTTTTTGTTTAAAGTTTTATTTTTATTTTTATGGTCTTTTTTTCTTAAGGTTAGACTAAAATTTTACCCTGAGAAGTTTTAGTCTTAAGACTTAGATTCTGAGCTAGGCGACATTTAATTAGGGAAGTAGCTTAAAAATTTCTTAATGTGTTAAATATCTTAGGGCCATCTAGGTTTTTTCCTTCATCAACATCAACGCGACGTTCCCTTCAGGACGCACCATGTGCTCCAAGGGTGCCACTCGCCAACTTATGTTTCTTTTGCGCGACGTGCCCTTCGGGATGCACCACGTGCTCCAAGGGTGCCACTCGCCAACTTGTGTTTCTTTCACGCGACGTGCCCTTCAGGATGCACCACGTGCTCCAAGGGTGCCAATCGCCAACTTGACTGATTGGTAGACATCTATAACCCATGGAGTCAACACTCCGCCAGGTGAACTTGTGGGAGACTAAGGGCTCTAAGGAATAAGGCCCCTGCCTTATTTCGCGCCCATTAGAATCATCGTGAGCGACTGTCGCAGTCTTCTCTCACGGCATCGTGGATCCTCTCGAACTATGTAATCGTTAACCTACAGTTCGAACCACAGCGGCGGAAGGTGTTAGTAGGTTGTGGCGGGGCTGTTGTCCACACCTCTCCTCAACCTCTCTGGAAATGGTGTATTGGTGAGCCCCTTTACTCCATATGTCGGTCAGTCGGCAAGCTATCGTCAACTGCATCATCAACAAATCGTAATAGAACATGTCAGTATCATATCATCAGGTTCAATGAAATATCACGGTAAATAAATCAACCCAATAGCACACTCCTAACTCAATCCCGGTCAAGGGGTTCCACCGATGCCTCTGCATCCTCAAGGTCAAAACCATTACGCACTCAATAAAACTGAGTCTATAGCACTTGTCTACATCAAATCAGTAAAACATCATGTCATCTATCATAGCATCATAATCAAGGATAAATGTTTAACATCATAAAATTCCGAGATCCTTGCGAGCAAGTGTCCTCAAAATCAGTTTTCTCGGTGTGCAGGCCGGGATGGTACATACACCCCTCTTGGTCTAAACTTAAATCCCAAGTTTCACGGTATAAATGCGAAATAAAGGAAATACCATATTATCATAAGTCTATCTATCAAACAAAAATGGGGAGCTGGCGGCACATATCATATCGTCCTCCGAGGAATTAAATCGAGTCGCGGACTATAAGTACATCCCAACTGGATATGAAGCCCGATCTACCGTTCGGCGTCGTACTTTGTTGAACCACCGCGATGATCTAAGATGCGGACGAGCTCAATTTTGTGGCGCTCCCTCATCGGCGATACCTACAAAGGAACTCATGTCAATCGTATTATTGTGGGATCACTAATATAATGTCTCAAAATAGATACATGAAAAACGCCGTGCATACGCCTCAAAGAATCGGTGAGCTGGTCGATAGGCCACGGGCTCCTTTCTCTCCACAATCTTGAAAGGTCAAACCGAACCTAGGAGAGTTTATCTCCCTTTCAAACTTGATCGAACTCCTATATGCCGTTTAACCCTTAAGGAATACTTTCGATAGCGACCTGGTAACTTCGACCCGACTCGATTAACGCATCGGCGTAAATCTTTGTCGATCCTGGCGGCTGGCACAATCCTTTGTCTTATGGTTGCATTTCTCTTCCATTTCTTGGATAAACAGTCCACGAGGTCCTATCCTCAAGCCGATCCCAGCTCAAGGTTGTCCGACACAGTCGCCCATAAATAATCTTGAAATGTGCCATCTTAATGGTGCTCTGTGCTTGTTGTTGTGAAATCTACTAGGGCAATAATTCCTCCCAAGCTTTTGTTGGTCCATCGCGTGCATGCAGAACATGTCTTCCAAGGAAGGTTGGTTCATTCGTTCGGTCGCATTCATGGATCTATGCCGTTGTCTGGCGATTGCTAAAAGTTAATTTGGGTTCTTAAGGCCTCTTGGAAACTTGTCTAAAATCGTCCAGTAAACATTGACCCTCGATTGGATATAATCTTTTTAGGCACACCATGTAGCCCACAATCTCACTGATGAAAACTCTACGCTATGTCGGTGCACGATGCATTCGTATGCGGGGCCGAAGTGACACTTTCTTTGTCGGAGTGTCTACTACTACAAAAATCGAGTTGTGTCTCCTTGTAGTCAGTGGAAACCCAACAATGAAATCCATAGAAAAACTTCCCCGTTTAGGTTATGGAATGGTTGAGTAATCTGGCGGGTGTCTAATATTTGACCTTTACTAGCGACACTGCTGGGCAATATTACATGATTGACTATGTGGAAGCCTTCATTCCTTTTTATAAGATTAAGGGTTTAAGGTCTGCCTCATCTTCGTGACTCTGGGTGAGCCATGTAAACCGCCCTATGAGCCTCGCTCAGGACCAACACCCTCAACTCGTCGTTTGGAAGTACATAAATCCAACTTTACAAGCCTCAATGAAGCCATGCATTATCAAAATGAATATCCCTCATGTCGGAATTTACCATCATTGTTTTCTGTCCGATAAAATCCTCGACTTCTTTGTGCAGTCATCGTCACAACGCTGAAAAGTGAGAATCTTCTCATGTAGATTAAATGCGAGAAGAGCAACAGAAATATGCATGGTCTTCGACTCAAAAGAATCAACCACTTTCAGTTCCACTTGATTTCCCTTTATGTAGAAATGCAATCTGGAAGTCGTGCACAAGCTAAGCAATTCCGTGCGCGCCATTGTATGGCGCGTTGAATTAAACTTTCGCGTCGAAGAAAATGTGTTGCAATCCACAATGATGGAGTCTTTAATTCACATTTTCGTCCAACGAGGTGGTGTCTCCAAACCTTCAAAGGCATATACTATGGCTAATAAATCCAAATCATCCGTGTCGGCGTGGTTCTCCTCATGCAGCCTCCAATTTCTCCAAAATATAAAAATGTCTCATCCGTGCATCAAGACTCGCCCTAAACAACCTTCCTTGGATGGAAGTCGTACTGCATACCAAAGTCTGCGTCCATGTCGAGGACCTTTAGTATATTTCTTGTGTACTCTTTAAGCCTTGAGAAATGCGCTGAAGCATTTCGGTCCAAACAAACTTCTTGTTTTCTTAAATTCCATTGATCGGATTTACTATCTTAATGAAATCCCTCGACAAACCGCCGTCGATATTATCTATAAACCAAAAACTATGCATACGTGACATTAGATGCGGCAGACCATTCCATAATAGCCGACCTTGGCGATCCATGGCGATACCTTCGCCAGGAATGGCAGCCGCCTAAAACCCTTCCCATACAATTCATTTAGACAAACATTCCTAAGTTACAATGTTACAATGTTAAGCCTTACAACTCTAATTACAACTTAGAGTTACAAGAAGATGTAATACTTTACAAGAATATGTAATTACAACTTCCTAAGTTACAATGTTTGTCTCCTGAAGCCATCTCTGTGAAGATAAACTCGTCTGTTAAATTTTACTTTTACCTTAATCCTTTTTAGCTACACCCGAAATGAAACTGCAGGTGACACAGGTCTATCAAAATAATAAGAGGGTTTGGTCGTGATGGTACTGTCGATATAGAACACGGTCGGTACAGTGCTCTGCACGGTTATTTAACCTTGCGCATGAATCCGATGGGCCTTTCCATATCTCCCACTACCGTGGGTCGGTTGATCGGATGCTGCGGGTCCTCTCCACCGGGCATTTGTGTTGGTAGTGTGGCTCCCCATGTCCAACACCCCTTCTTTGGCCAGTAGTCCTGGTACCCGAAGAAAGATGGCGGCCCGGCACGGAACCGGATACGTTCTCTTGAGCAGGCCTAAGCTGCTTCTTCTTCTTGGCGATATTGTTGCTGGTGTTGGCTGGTCCCGATAGGTGTCCATCGCGAGGCGGTGGTCGGGGAGATGCGGTGAAAGTGAATCCGGAAGCCATGATCAGGCGGTATGTCTGTTGGTGTCTGATGATCGCGGTGTTCTAGATGAACCACCCTCTTTGGTCGCTAGAGTCACGAATTACGACCCCCTTGATAAGCTCCTCCTATGGTATGATGGCCTTTTGGACAGCGATGGAGTACGGAGTTTGAGCATCAGATCCTAACCTTTGCCGTGGGGAACGCGTTAAGGCCAAAACCACGAACTTCTTTGACCTTGTTCACCGGTGTCCAAGTGCGGAGCATCACAGGGCGGCTCATAAAAGCGTTACTTCTCGTTACTTTCGAGACGCCGTCACGATACTCTATGCATTAATGCATTGAACTCATTGGGCTGATGCTCAATGAATTCCCCTGAAAGATACCTCTCATGGAACCGTTCACCGAGCGGTTCGCGTCTTCGGCTGACCATGTTTAGGCGTGGCGGAATCTTCCGCACCATGAAAGGCTCCCCTTAGAGTTGAAAGACCGCCGTAACGGACCTTCATGTTGGTGGTGTTATAATTTTGAAGTCTCGGAAGCACATCGCCATATTCTCCAACCATGCCTAAGAGGCTCTTGTGCGTCAGGAGCGCCAAAGAACTCGAAATTTAACCTTCACCGGGGTTCGCGATTGAATCACTACCCGATAGCGGTAGGATGGTGTTCGCGGAACCTCGGTGCGGTGCCATTTTCGTCTGTCAATCGGGATGATTGGTGCCTGGGACATCTTGTGAAAGAGACCTCATCATCCGAAACCACGTCTCAACTACTATATGTTCTTGTCCAGAGACACCTTACGCCTCTCCCCCATGGGTTAGACCCCTCGGCGTGGATGCTATTGGAAGTGTCATGCCCCCCTCCCCTAACACCGCGCCGATGCGCCTCCAGCGGCGATCCTCTAACCATGATTACCTGCATTCATACAATCAACTCGATCAACAATGGTATAATCAAATCAAATCATGTCAGCGGGCGTGGCGAATCCCAAACCACCCGGGTCGGGCACGGCTCGATACCGTAATGGCATACCTCCTCGTTCATCCGGCGACAATATCTCTTATGAACAAATTAGGTTTTTTTTTTTTAAAGTGTGTGTATAGGAAACAAAATCAGCGTTTATTAAGCCACCCAGATGACTAACAAGATCGACAACGGCGAACACCACAAGACGACATGAGACGTACATCATGTTTCTGCAAGCATGGATCAACCATCATTCATCAATAAAAGTCTGACTTCCCATCCATCCTACCTTGCAATGGTTAGGACCTCAAAACCACATAAGCAACGCTCAAGCCCGAGTTCCCATCGATTTTGACCATTTAAGGTCTCAAGGTTAGCGACTTTTTTGAGGAACAATGAGGTGTCTAGATCCCGCCCGAAATAAGTAGACCACACAATGCAAGACAACAAATTACTACAAAATCAAGAGAAACCACGACCTCTACGGAAGACACAAGTCAGAATGACTCCGACATCGACTAACCACTAGGACTCATTGACTTCAATTACAATCATTTACTCCATTTGACTTCTACTAAACGACAAGTTACCAACCCTGCCTTAGATAAGTGCATGTAATTAATTGCATAGCCCTATTTACTACATCATAATGACTTATGGTTCTTGCTTAATAATTACCGGCATTTGTTTACCAATGAAAATAAACATTCAACATCGCTACCACAAACAACAACCACCTTACAATTTATATCATCATAACTACCGGAAAGGGACAATCACCTTCCCCTTATATGCTATCTAAAAAAATTACATTATCATTACCATAAAGTGGTGACCACATTAGCAATAACCTAAAAATCATACTACCTTATCATTACCATGGACAATGATAGTATTCAAAATTAGCATTACTATAATTACTAGAAACGGACTATGCTGTCTTTTATTGCCGGCCACCATAATTTATAATCAATTTGATCTGAGGAAATCTCGTTCTATCTAGTAATACTCTTATTTACGTAAATTCTTTTTATAATACAAAGCTTAAAATAGAAAAGATACGGACCAGGAGATAATTATTTATGGATAACTTTGTTTTTATAATTAAATAGCGCGACGACCCTACGCTTAAGTTTTCACCGTTGCAAATAATTTAAATATTTTAAAGCGGAGTTGTTGACGGTTTTTACCTAATCCAAGGGAAACTGCAGCGACATAGAGGGAGGTATAGTGCAAACAACAAAATGTTGTTGAAAATCTGGCGGAGTCACGGTCAGTGAAGATAAGGGAGATAGCTCGAAAGTTTGAAAAAAAGCAGACCGGAGATTGAGCGATGCAGTTCATAATTTGGCATCGGATAAGCATTCAGCTTTGGGAGGAGCAGTTATCGGCTTTGAGCCAAAGTCTTGGGGTGGCCGGTGGGATTGGTTGTTGCCAGGGATTACGTTTATGGTACGGATATGTAATCGTTACGCCCGGAAAGCGGGCATTAAACCTGACATTAAAACCACCACACTCCATATTACTCCATCCCAACAGCACAAAGAGACTAACAACAAAATTTTTTCAGAGGTTAAAGGGTCGAGTAGCATGGGTATCCTCCACGATATGCACTAGAGAATGAATAAGGACGCACAGAGCACACCTTCCCAAGAATGCATAGGTTGAGGAGTCGGTTTTCAAGGGTGTCCTCCATGAAGGGCACCAGAAAAAAAAATAACAGGACGCACGGATACAATTTTCCCAAAGGAACTCAACTAAACCAAAGGTAGATTGTCAACACCTGAAATTCATTTTGGCTACTTTATAGAGAGTGCAGAGATATGATGGAGTATTACTAATAGGTTATAACTGGGTTTAAAAACAAAAAAAAGGCAACAACGCCCTTGCACAATTAGGGAAGAACACTAGAACGCAGGAGGACCAAAATTACACATCAAATTCATGGGTTGACGTAGGAAAGGGGCAGAACGAAGTCAGAACATATCTACAAAAAACGACATGCCCATACATCTAAATAAAAGCGCCTGATCAAATGAAAATTTGAACAATAATTAATAAAGAATTTACAGTTCGCAATAAATAGAAGTTTACAGGTCCAGGCGATGAATAATAAAATTTTACACAGTCGAACAATAAATAATAAATAATTTGCACAGTCCATAACAACATTCACATGCCTGTAATTAGATTCACAAGCCCTTACCATCACAATAATTAGATTTGCATGCCATTACCATCACAGTCAAGAACCATAAATAATAAATAATTTACACAACGATCTAGAACAATAAATAGCTAAAAATTTACCAGTCCAAGAGCGACATTACATGCGGAAAATTAGATTAAGCAGCCAGCAAACCACAGCATAACTACCGGAATACCATCAGGCTATTCATAAATTTCACAGCGCCATTACCACGCATTTCTTATGTAAATAACCAGGTGGAATTCATTGCAGTAACTATATAAATAACAACGAAACCTTGTAAATGCTACCATGCATGCTAGCTATCACGGTGTTTATCATTGACCGTAAAATTATACAGCAATAAAATTACAGTGAATAGTCCAATCCGAGCATTCTACTCTACCAAATCGCCTTACGTGCTTTCCTTATGTTACCGATTGATGTTCCGCAGCGGCTCCATGCATCCTTCCGCCAACCGTTGGAGACCTCACGGTAGCTTGATGTCGTAGAGTGCTCACTTCCCTCCCCTCGAGCCGCCGAGGGCCACACATTTTCTATGGAGCGTCTAGCTTCCATTTCGCCTACATGAAAGGTCGAGCTACCATCTATCCAGTGAGAAATCCCAACTCCTCACAAGCAATCAGTCAAGTCCAAAACCGGCCCGGTAATAATGTTACGCTAACGGCCGATCCCTTTCTTCCTCATCTCACTTTTCTTTTATATAGTTTTGGGGGATTATAGCTTTCCTAATTCACATTTTGAATTAAGTTTCAATAAAATATTCTAAATATTCACCATACGCCAAAGTTATTTAGTCCATCCCCATCTTTTCTCCAATAAATATTTTAACTAAATTTATTAATTGTCTCAATCCCTCACCCACCTAGAATCACTACTAAATTTACTCCTAGGTGTTCTAGATCTACCACATGTTTTTAAATACTTTCCTAAAAAGGGATGTTTACTTCGTTAGCTCGGATTAGCCGGTTCTTAATTTTAGATTCTTTACTAAGTTGACCGCTTGCTTTTTACCATAAGTTCTCATCTTTCCTTTATTAAGTTTCCTCCATTGCTTAGTTTCATAATTCTTATTAATCCCTTCTTTCCCCTTTTTTTGGTTAAATCCCCAGTATGGCAAGTCGCGTTATTAAATCTTTCCTTTTGTATTAATTTAATATCTTTGTACTTCCACAAGTTAATGAATAATTTCTTCTTTGAAATTTTCAAATCCACTATTTTTAATTAAATTCTTACTCTCTTCATTTTACCCCAAGAATTTTATGAAGACTAAACTATTACTTAAGTGGGTTTTTGTTTTAAATTTTTTATTTTTATTTTTGGGGTCTTTTTCTTAAGGTTAGACTAAAATTTTACCGAGAAGTTTAGACTTAGGACTTAGATTACGAACTAGGAGACATTTAATTAGGGAAGTAGCTTAAGAATTTCTTAATGTGTTAAATGTCTTGGGGACGTCTAGGTTTGTTCCTTCATCAACATCAACACGTGTTGCCTTCCAGGGCGCACCACGTTATCCAGGGTGCCATAAGCCAACTTGTAGTTTCTTTTTCTTGTGCTCTTGGGATGCACCGTTATCCCAAGGGTGCCACTTTCGCCAACGTGTTTCTTTAGCCTTGGCCGTGCCCTTCGGGGATGTATACGTGCTCAAGGTACCCACTCGCCAACTAGGCTGATTGGTAGACATCTATAACCCACAGGTCAGCTTACTCCGCCAGGTAGACTTGTGGGAGACTAAGGGCTCCTAAAGAATAAGGCACCCACCTTATTACTTGCCTTATAGAATCATTAATAGTGGCCTTCATGATACCCTCATGGCATCGTGGATCCTCTGAACTAGGTAATGTTAATCTCTGATTCGATCCATGGCCGGGAGTGCTAGTAGGCGTAGTAGGATGTTAATCCACCTCTCCCTCAACCTCTCACGGAAATTGTGTGTGGCCCCTTTACTCCATATGTGAGTCTAGTCGGCAAGCTATCATCGGCCTACATCATCAAAAATGCGTTAACCGGTGCAATATCAACAATATATCATCATATCAATAAATATCATGGTAAAGAAATCAACCCAAATAGCACACTCCACGACTCAATCCGGAGTCCAAGGAAACTTCTATGATGCCTCTGCATCCTCAAGGTTAAAACCCCTGCACACTCAATAAAAGCTTCGGAGTCAAAGCACTGTCTCCGTCAAGCGGTAAAACATCCTGTCATCTATCATAACACATCATAATCAAGGATAAATGTTTTAACATCATAAAAGTCGGATCACTTAGAGCAAGTGTCCTCAAAGAATAGGATTTCTCGGTCTGTGCTCCAGAGAGGGATGTTACATAATCATCAAAGGTGAGTTCTGAAAAAAGATCAATTGTATTGTTGGCAACATTAGGTAATTTGAAGTGAAAATCTTGTTCCAACACAGTTGGCGAGAACCATGAAAATTAAGAGTTTGAAGAATTGACTTCAAATGGTTAGTTTGTCATCTAACTTTTCCTTATAGTGCATTATAAGATGACAAACAAGAAGGATTTATAAATATAGATTATGAAAGTGAGGGTGAAAAATTTAATCATTAAATCGACCTTCTCCCTCCTTCTAGTGCCATTTTTGGTGGTGAAATTGACCATTTGTCAAGCTGGAAGAACAAGTCTTATGCGAGGTTGTCTAGAGTAAAGCCAAATTAGTTTGGTGTAAATTTTTTAGCCAATTTAATGTGATGTAATCTAAGTCCTAAAATAAAGAGAAAGGGATAACTAACCAATGCTAAAAACTATAATATACATATACATACTCTAATATAACTATTGTAAAAGTAGAAAAAGAAAACATAAAAAATCTCACTTATGAACAACATTTATAGGTTGTAAGTTTTACTGGAAACTTACAAAATCAATTTAAGAATAATTGCTTTTGAGAAGTATATAAAGAAATCACATTTGAATAATGTTTTTGTCTTCTTTCTATAAATCTAACAAAACTTGAATTAGCAAACTATGAAACACATATGCGGATAGTCAAAGATGATCTAAGATTTTTGGTTTCACTAATGCATAAATGAAATTAGAAGCACCAAGAGATAACTTTGATGTTAGTTTGTTAAATGCATCCTTGCCTCTGTATGAATCAAGAGCATCCAACTACCACTCCTATGAGATAAATATGTAATAGTCTTATACTGAAATTGTTATGAATAAATTCATAGAATGTATTGGTAATCGAAGTTTAATAATAGAATAGGTAACACAAATTAATTCTGTGATCTTATCACTTAAAATGATTCTGATTAGATCATCGGTGTAACATATTCATTTCATTGTTCAGCTAAACATCAAGAGAAATCATGATACTCAAATTGAAAATATGATCACATTGTGAATATCTGGAACAACAAATCATGAGCGATATTTATAATATGAATATCTTGAAACATAACATATCAAGAGTCTAAATCTACATGACATATTAATATACCAAAGGTGCTAATAAAAAAATTAATGAAACACCATTTACAAAGGACTAAACACAAAGCATTGTTAGTTGTTCCATTCATTAAGTCTTGAAAAATCATTTGTCCATCTTTGGTTCCAGGCCAAAATGCCTTTGTTCCTAAAATCGGGGTTTTAAAAGGTCTTTGTAAGAATATCATCTTCCTATCTCTGAGGATAATGCTCGAGATCCAAATAAAAATATTACAAATATGGAGTGCCTACAACCACTCATAATCAAATTGTATCTTCAAATACTAATAATTTTTTTTTTTCTCATTTTACAAAATGAACAAAAAAGAGATACTAATCATCTAAATCAAACATGTTCCACCTCATAAAATCAACATCAAGATATATCATGTCCTAAAAAATGAAATAGGAACGATTTAGATAATTTATTAACAACTATTTACTAATTTTCAATTTAAAAGAGACTTGAATTCAAACTAATTTAAAAAAAAAAACTCTGAGGTTGTAGCTAGTCTAAGATAGTAAAAATACAAACATAAAATTAAAGTCTAACTTTTTTATTTTTCCAAAGCTGAATACAAAATAAAAAGAATCAAAAATACTTTACCATTTCATAGATTAGACAAAGAAGCATCTGAATTTATGGAGGTGTTAAAATTAGTTTTTATCAAACACATTACGAGCACATTCAATTTGTTTTCCAAATTAAGAACCGAGATTACCTTGTTCCTCATCTTGTGGGTTTAATTCACAATTGATTTGTTAATGAACCCTGATTCGGCTCATTAATACATCTAAGACTTCCTGCAATTATTTTCTGGACATGAAATTAGACCGTGGCTTTCTCCCAATGGGTTTCGAACTGCAGCAGTAGATCTGTGATAGCATAGTTTTTTTGTGGATGAACACACAGTTTTTTTTCGAAAGTAGGGTTAGATATGAAAGAGATGGAGTTTTTATTGAGATGGAGAGGTAATTCTAATGCAGTCTCATAAACATAAGAAGGGAATATATAACTTGGAACCCAACAAAGCCAATAATAGGCTTGGATCTACGAGCAAAACAAACAAAATGCTTACCTTGGCCATGAAAATTCTGATATTTGTCCTCCAAAGAACAAGATGTGTCTCTAAAAATGTATCATTTCTAAAGAATCTTCTCACTATGAAGGTAAATGACCCCATTTTTTGGAATGGGTTTTAAAGGGTTTTGTCTAGTAATTAAATGCTTGGTTTTCAGAAATGATCCCATAAAAGCGTGTCGACATGCAATTATGGGGTCTTAAAACAAAAAATCAAAGTCATTGATTGGATTTTCTTCCACGAGGTGCCATAATGCAACGGTGGCTAAAAATGTTCTAGAGTTTGGATGGTAGGGCGGTAAGAACAAAATCGAATGGATAAAAGAGAAAACAACAAAATCAAGACCTACATGAAATCATAGTACTTATGAACATCGAGGAGTTGGTCTTTATAGTTGATCATTCACGACAATGAAAATCTTGCGTCTGAGCATGGAAACCTATATGCCCGTTTCATGAGCAGTAATTCAATGTGCCAACAAGATGGATCAAGTACAGGGTAGATTAATTACTCATTAATTCTCATGACTACTAGCACGACCATTGTGTTTGCAAATGGTTTAAAATATATTAAAACAAAAATTGTTCAGAATTTAAATACAAATGATCAAACCATTACCTGAGCAAAACTCTGTGTAACATCCCATTCTGGTATGGCAGGAAAACTTATTCTTTGAGGACCTTGCCCACAGAGTCACGGGTATTATGATGTTAAAACATTTATACTTGATTATGATGCGTTATGATATATGACATGATGTTTTACTACTTTGATGTAGGCCGGTGTTGTTGACTCGGTTTCATTGAGTCTTGTGTAGGGTTTTAGGACCTTGAGGATGCAGACGCATAGGTAGAACCTTGGATTCTGGATTGAGTCAGGAAGTGTACTATTTGGGTTGATTTATTTACTATGATATTTCATTGATTTGATGATATGATATTGACATGTTAAACCGCGATTCTTGGCGATGTTCGCGGTGACGATAGCTTTCCGACCCAGGCACTCACTATATGGAGTAAAGGGGGCCACACATGGTTTCCAGACAGGATGAGGGAGAGGTGTGGACAAAAAACCTGCCACAGCCTACTAGAACTCTCTTCGTGGCTCGAGCTGTAGGTTAGCGATTACCTAGTTCAAGAGGATCCCACAATGTAGTGAGGAAGGCTACGATGATGGCTCCGATGATTCTACAAAGAAGTGCGCAATAGGAAGGGCCTTATTCCTTAGAGCCCTTAGTCTCCCACAGTTCACCTAGTGAGTGTTGACTCCGGGGTTATAGATGTCTACCAATAAATCAAATTAAATGAAGTGGCACCCTTGACGCGTTATTGCATCACGAGAACGCGTCGGCGCAAAGAAACACAAGAAGTGATGGCACCACTTAGACGTGGTGCATCTGAAGAACACGTTAAGCCAAAAGCGAATGGTAGTGGCACCTTAAGACGCGTGAGTCGTCATGGAGAACCACGTCACGATGATGAGAATAAATAAACCTAGACAACTAAGACATTAACACCTTAAGAAATCATAAACAACTCCCCTAACCAAGTGTCGCCAGTTTAGAATATGAGTCCTAAGTCAAAAAAAAAAAAAAAAAAAAAAAAAAAAAAAAAAAAAAAAAAAAAAAAAAAAAAAAAAAAAAAAAAAATAATAATAAAATTAAAACAAAAAACCTAAAAAAAAAAGGGCCCTAAGAATAAAAAAATAATAATAAAATTAAACAAAAAAAAAACCCACTTAAGCTATGATTTGAGTCTTCATAAAGTGTGTAGGGTAAATTAAAGAGACTAAGAAATTAATTCAAATCCGTGGTTGTAAATTTGAAAAGAAGGATTTAATTAGTTAACTTGTGGAAGTATAAAAAGTTATGAATTTAAAAAATAAAATGAAAAGATTAATTAGCGCATTTACCTTTCTGGTTTAAAAAAAAAAGGGAAAGAAAGGGAATAATAAAAATAGGGAAATGAGCTTTTAATAAATTTAAAGAAAATAATTTTGGAGAAACGTGGGGGATGAGTGACACTTATAAGATAGAGAAATTTTAGGGGGTTTTCATTAAAACTTAAATTAAATGTGATTTAGGGCAAGGTTGGGTCTCAAAAACTCTATAAAAGAAAGGGAAGAAGAGGAATAAGGGGATCCGCTGATAGCGTAACGTTACGCTGCCGAGTTGTGACTTGACTGATTTCTTGTGAGGAGTTGGGATTTTTCCAGCTCGGTTAGGAGTGGTAGCTCATCCTTGCGAGGCGAGCTGGGAAGCTAGATCTACCAGCTGGACTATGTGAGGCCCCTTTGCGGCTCGGGGGGCTAAGGGGGAAGCAGAGTACTCCTAGCGATTGGCTGGGAGGTACCGGTGTAGTCTCGATGGTCGGCGAGCAGGAGCGGCATGGAGCTCAAGTGCGGGATTGCGTCTTCAGGTTATTCTCCATCGATCATAGGTACGCAAGTAGGTTTGTTGTTTAAGAATAATGTGAAATGCTTAAAGTTGTATATGAACCCTTCTCTGCGTTTGGTTAAAGGATTTCTCAGCATTGCTGCTATACATCTCTGCGTTTGTGTTTTTGGCAAAAAGATTTCTGAAATGAAGTTTTTTCAAAATTGTAATGAACTTTAGGAATGAGATTTTACGCTCTGAAATTTACTTACTGCCATTATATTCATATCTGGCAATAAGGCCTCTGTTAAATGAATGGTTGCAAGTCAACAAATTTTTATGAAAACCTGCTATCTCTTACCTCTGCCGAAGAGTATGTGAAGGTCTGCGTTTTTTTACAACTTTTTATTTTAAGTTACCCTTAGATTGATGCGCCCAAACCCTTGCAGCCACCAACCATGAACTACCTGGTGTTTCTATGCCGATTGGCCCTCCTTTAATCAACTACATTTTCCTCTTCGCCCAACAATCGAACGGTGTCTCCGCAATTTGATTATATCTCTGTGTTTTTATTTTATCTGTGGGAGAATTCATTCTCTGTGGACGTTCAATCTCACCGAGGGAATTTTAACCTTTCAGCCATGGCGTTTTTACCTTGCCGTGGGCGTTCTACCTTTCTGTGGGGGGTTTTGGCAAATTGTTGTGGTGTATTACTTTACTGTGGGCGTATTTACTTCTCTGTGGGAGATTTTTCGTTGACTATGGGCGTTTCCATTGTGACTGGGGAGTTTTATATTATTGATGGCATTTTCCTTGACTGTGGGCGTTTCCAGTGGTCCTACCCTCTAGAAAATTCATTCTCTGCAATCCTTGATTGTTCCTTCCCTTGGGCGTTCATGGTAGCTACTGCTCTAGCAACATTCGTCCCACTCAGCCAGGCGCATGTGCCTTCTTTTCTGCGAGTTACCTGCAACATTTCCACTCAGAGAGATTCTCTCTGGTTCAACCTCTCACTTGCTATTTCAATATCATTTTGTTCCCTAGGTAGTAAAATCCTTTTCAGGTCCGCGGTTCAATAAGAGTAACAAGTTGTCTCATTCACTAAACATAAAATTGTAGTGTTCTACTTGGTGATGTTCCCTCCTCTATCAAGTGATTGGTTATGCTTTGAAAGTCGAGTTGGTGCGTTGGGCATAAGGAGAATCGACCCTCTCATCACTCTTGAATGGAACCCATATCCAAGCTAAATTTTGGCTAGTCTATGTATTTTTAAGTAGAATGTAAATTCTGGTAATTATAGTCAGTTTCGTAATTTTAGTATAATTTACTGTGTATTTTTATGTATAATGTAAATTCTGGTAATTATGAGGAGTTCCATAATGATGGATTAATTTGTATGAATGAGATGGTAATTAAAGACAGTTCCTTAATTATAATATAAATCACTGTGTATTTTAATTATAATGTAAATTCTGGTCATTGTAATCAGTTCCATAAATATAATGTAATTACAGTGTATTTAATGTTGTTGATTTCAGATTTATATGAATAACTTAGTGATCTCAATTCAATGAGTACACGCACATATATAATGTAGTGGATGGTCTGAAGCTTTTGCACAAGTCACTTATAACTGTCATTTCATCTCATAGAAAGCACTCAGTATCTACCCTAAAATTCATCCCTTTTATTAGTTAACGACAGCTGGTAAGGAGAGCTGTCGGAACATTAAATATCTAGCTATTTTCTAAGTTGGTAGTTTTTAATACTACATCCTTGTTTCTAATGATTAGCGCAGATGTGTTAGCACTAGATAGAGGATAGATAAAACAATAGCACAGGATTTATTTACATATGTTTTTCTTCATTTTTAAGACTGATAGGTAGCGCCCAAAATAATAAGGCTAGCTAGTTATGTTGTTTTTATTGGAATAGTCTACTTTTACTACAGCTGTTTTCTAACATACATGAGTCATTACATATTTCATTACAACTGTCTAGTTCATGTTATTGTTTCAGAATAGTTCTGCTTTTCCCTTCATGAAATATTGACATTGATTTATTCTTCTGAAAGTAAGTGGTTTATTACAGCCGCCCTATCTTTATTTGTTTTAATGGTAATAATGGTCAGTAATTATGGTACTGTAAGGAAATAATTGTGGAAGTTATGTTGAAGTAATTATGCCATAATTATTAAATCAGGATAGTGAAAGTAGTATGGTGTTAATGGTAATAATTGTTAAATAATCATGGTTTTATAAGGTATAAATGTAAAAGTAATTGTTGAAATAATACAATGGAAGGTAATGATTATGTAAGGATTATGTAATGATTATGGTAATGATTATGTATTGATTAATGGTAATGATTAGGTAATGATTCGTTAATATTAACCCTAATGGTTATGGAATGGTTAAGGTTAATATCATTTATGGTAAGGTTAATGTAGTTGATAGAAATAAATTATCAGATGTAATGTGATGGCCATGGTATTAGTCCTTGCAATGTAAAGTGAAAAATGGTTGATATTTTATGGCAGGGATGATGGAACTAATTATCATCAATAGTAGATAAATATAAGGTCCTAAATTAAGCACTTGAAGTCATTGAGATTGGTAATCGGGGGATTGCAATTACTTAAATTTACATTATTTAAGGTTGGATAACTCGTCGATTAATGAATTTTAAATGAAGTAGTTGGTCGGTGATTAGGTCATTAAGTCTTAATCTTGGATGGTGAATGTCAAAGTCCTTCTTACTTGCGCCTTCCTAGGGGACGTGGTGTTCATATAATTTGTGTTGTACAAGGTAGTAATCATTTTATTGCTTGGTCAGTTTGTCGGGCGGGATGTAGACACCTCCATGTAACCTTAGTATGAAGGTCTGTGTGTGTGATTGATTCCTGTGTAAAGAATCCAGTGCCATATCAAGAGTCTCGGGCCCTTTAAAGGCAGGGTTTCCACTCTTGCGACACACCTGACAGAGATTACTAGTTTCTGCTTGAGCAGTCGGCCAGGAGCCTATCTGACCTTCTCTCTCTCTGGAGCATATAACTAAGATTAAACGCCCTGCTTTCCTGTGCAGAAATAGTAAAATCTACTACTACGGATTCTTCCTTCTGTGTTCGTACTGTGCATAACCTAGTATGTCATTAAATGTTTGTGTTGTACACCTTATGGCTATAATCGTTAATTCTTGCAGTTACTCGTTGTGCGCCTGATATCTATGATCGTTAATGCTTGCAGTTACTTGTTGAGTGCCTTGTGTCTTCTTGTTGTGATCATCGTGGTTGCATTTGTTAGTCGTCGGGTGGTGATGCAGAGTCAAGTGTGTATGTTTCCTTTCTACACACGTGCACACACCTTAACAAAAAAAAAATGTGCACCTGTTATCAGAGTTGTTGTCATAACAAGGAGGGTCCTTACATATGGTATCAGAGTAGGTTCGACCCGCGGCTTGGGATTCACTACGACTTTCATTGTCATGATTAGATTTGATTATACTGTTGCTGATCGAGGTGATTTTGTGTGTGCAGGTAATCATGGTTAGAGGACGCCGTGGAGGCAGACGACGAGGTGCTAGGGGAGGAGGCGTGACGCCTCCAGTAGCGTCCATGCCTGAGGGGTCTAACCCCCAGGGAGGCGAGAAGGTTCTCAGATAGGAGCAGATAGCGGTTGGCGATGTTGTTGGGATGATGAGATCCTTTCAGCGCATGTATGAGGCTCTGATTAACCGATTGGACAGAGACGAGGCCAGGGCACCGACACCCACTGAGGTTCCACCGTGCGCACCAGCCGTTACCGGTAGCAATCACCGTGAACTCGAGAAGGTCAAATTTCCCAAGTTCTTTGGTGCCCCAGATGGCGCCGCTGCCGAGGCATGGTTGGAGAATATGGCGATGTGGTTCGCACTTCACGATTATACCTCCAACATGATGGTCCACATGGCGGTCTTTCAACTGAAGGGGAGCGCTCTTCTATGGTGGAAGACGCTCCTACCGCAACTGAACATGGTCGTTGAAGACGTGTCATGGGAACTGTTCGAGGAACGATTCCGAGAGAGGTACCTTTCATAGGAATTCATTGAGCATCAGGTCAATGAGTTCAACATGTTACGACAGGGAGGTCGTACGGTGCCCGAGTACGAGGTACGTTTTATGGAGATACTCCAGTATGCTGTGCACCTTAACACGGAGAAACTCAACGTCAACCGGTTCGTGTTTGGCCTTAACGACAGCCTGCGTGCAAAGGTTAGGATATTGATGCCTCAAACCTTTCACGACGCTATCCAAAAGGCCCTCATAGCAAAGGAGGAGCTTATCAGTAGGGGTCAGAATAGGACTCCAGTGAGACCAGCAGGGGAGGGTTCATCTGGTATGCCGCAACATCAAACACCAGCGAGACATACGCTGAGATATCGTGGCTTCCAGTGTGGATCCACTTTTGCTACACCCCGACAACCGCCACCTCAGCAGCGGACACCTTATCGAGGACCACAACAGTAGCAGCAGCGTCGCCCGCAACATCAACAGTTTAGGCCTATTCAGTAGAACAGACCAGGGTTTCAGGCCGGTGGGCAGTCATCTTCTACTTCGGGTACCAGGACTACTAGGCCAAAGAAGGGGTGTTGGACGTGTGGGGAGCCACACTACCAGCGCGACTGTCCTGTGGAGAGGACCAGGGCATTCGGATCAGTCAGACCTACTACAGTGGGAGATATGGGCAAGGCCCATCGGATTCATGAAGCAGTGAATAACCGCCAGGCAGAGCACCAGTCAACTGTGCTCGAGACGACAGGTACTGTCGCTGACCAGACCCTTAGTATTTTGATAGACCCAGGTGCTACTGAGAGTTTCAT